>BDUI01004361.1:50794-83459 GCA_002335545.1 Apodemus speciosus
TGTGTGTGTGTGTGTGTGTGTGTGTGTGTGTGTGTGTGTGTGTGAAATCACTACATAAAAACGTTTGTGAATAATGTATACGAGACTACAGTATAGAGCAATCATCGTACTGAGACTTGGTACATTGCTACCTTCTGCTTGTCGCTAAGTATTGTAAAGAAGCAGAGGGCTAAAAGTTTTATGTCGAGAACAATGTCCCTTGCTTCAGCATTGGCAGGGTGAGTCCCTGCTGGCTTCTGCTGTTTGTATCAGGTCCGTTGTTTTTTCATAAATAATTTTCCAACTATAGTGTTTTTGGTCACGTATGAAGKACATATGTTCATCCACATGCGTGTGTGTGTGGAGCCCTGAGGTTGGCCTCACATGTCATTACTCAGTAGCCATCCACCTTATGTTTTGCTTGGAGCTTACCAAGTAGGCAAGGCAGGCTAGCCAGGAAGTTCTGGCCATCTATTTACCCGTCTCCACCTCTGGAAAACTAGAATTGCATGTGCAGGCCATCGTCGCCTGTTGTCTTCSCRTGGGCTCTGGGCATTGTACTTGGGTCCTCATGTATGCCCCGTAGTTAGTGCTGTAGAACTCAGCTCTTTCTCCAGCCCACCTGTAACCTGAAGTTGGGGAAACGGATTTGCAAACTACACTTCTTATAATATTGTATGGTGTATATGTAGAACTCTTGMGGGCTTGTCATGTGACATCTGGTCACTCATATTTCCATGGTGACGTGTCTGCAYTCTCCCCTGGCACTTCTCAGGGTCCCGTGGCCATGCTCGCCAGGCTAAATAGGTCTGTCATGACTCCCCACTTTCTAGGTTACATGTCTGTTACTGGAAAACAACCTGAAGCACTCCTGCATTTTTCAAACTCCAAACTATTAATCTTGTAACAGATTTAGACTGATAGAAGAATTTTGGAGGACTGGAGAGGAATTTCCTTAAATACCGCATTTAAACACTCCATTGGTTGGCGTCTTGTATCCCTAAGAAAGTTTAACAAGAATATTGTACCAATGTCTGGCCATTAGCTCTGACTGCGCTCTCGCTTAGATAGATTTCCAAGGTCCACGGAGGCCCAGCATCCCGTTCCTCACTCAGGACAAAAATCTCAAATAGATAAGCAGCAAGTTACATGAAATAACCCAAGTACTTAGGAAAAGCAAACTCTCCTAGCATTTTCTGTTTCTTTTACTGATTTTTTTCTTTTAGGCTAGTGTATAAAGTGGGGGGCATGGGGTGGGTTCCATCCAGGCATCCTCACACCTAAGTGTCGCTGTTCTCAGTTCTGGTCTTCCCCCTCTCCTGMTGCTTCCCTTCCCCTACTCCCTGCCCCATGCTTTCCTGTCACATGAATGGCGGGCCTCACTCTCTCCATCTTCTCTCTGCCCTCCCCTCTCACTACCCCACATCTGGCTTTGTGACCTTTGCTTCTATGTGTGGAGTTGGTCCAGTCTCCCTTTCGCTGTGCACTGTGGGAGAGCAAACATGCTCTCAAGAGGGAACCTTTGCTGCCTCTCAGGAGATCCCTGCGCAAACCACTTGGTAACCCGGCAGGTTTTCCTCCTTGRCCCATTTACAGATCCGTTCAGAGACCTCATCAGCCAGCGTTCTCCCGGATATCCTGTGCTACTTTGGATCATAACTCAGAGGCATTGCTTGCTMATTGATCCAATTATTCAGCTCTAGCTAGTGGAGCTCATTTTTTATGAGTCTTATTTTTTATTATTACATTTTTAGATGTATTTTATTTCTTGTGTATAAGTTTTGTACCTGAAAGTATGTGTATACACACATTCGTGCCTGGGGCCTGGGGGTGCTGGAAGTCGTGCTGGATCCTCTGGGGCAGGAGTTGCAGGCTGTTGGGGCCTCTGCAAGAGCAGCCAGTGCTTTAGCTGCTCTGGTCCATTCTGCAGCCCCCGGGTTGGGGTGCTGTATTTTGATGTCACCATATTGTTTGACTTCCTCCCATGCTTCTAAGTCTCTTGAGTCAATTGCTTTCCACATTTCTTGTTCTTGTTCATTTATTATTATTATTATTATTATTATTATTATTATTATTATTATTATNACACATACACACACATACACATATACACACATAGGCATGCACATACACACACACATACACATACACATACACATGCACATACACATACACACACATACACATATACACACATACACATACACATACACACACATACACATATACACGCATAGGTATGCACATACACACATACACATATACACACGGGCACATACACATACACACACGCACATGCACATACACATACACATATACACACATGCGCATACACACACACACACATATAATGCGTCTGCTTTGGACATGGTCGCTCTAGCCTAGGCTGGCCTCACACTCACTGTGTAGCGTAAGCCAACCTTGAACTTCTCTCTTCCTCCTTCTCCTCCACCTCCCAAGATCACAGGTGTGAATGTTTTGTTTGAGTTTTCTGAAGCCTTGTTTCTGCAAAAAGAAAAACTGTGAAGAAAACCATTGACAACAGAAAGCTGGTGAAGATGTCATTGAACAAGAGGAACATGTTCCAGCCCCAGACAGCAGCAGAATGTGGCAGCTTCAGCCACATGGTTCTGGCTTTAGAGTCAAGGATAGAAGGAAGTCATGGGGCTGGTGAGATGGCTCAGCGGTTAAGAGCACTGACTGCTCTCCCGAAGGTCCTGAGTTCTAATCCCAGCAACCACATGGTGGCTCACAGCCATTGGTAATGAGATCTGAACCCCTCTTCTGGTGTGTCTGAAGACAGCTACAGTGTACTCATAAATAAACCTTAAAAAAAAGAAGAAGGAAGTCGAATCGCCCTGAGCAGCTAAGGGAAAATCACTGAGACCAGGCAGGGGTATCTGTTCATGGAGGCTTGGAAATGCCATTGTGTGAAACTGTAAGGTGAAGTCTGGGTTTCCTTGGAGACCCCCAAGAAGTTAGTGATGCTAGAGCCATGGCATGCCTACCAAGAAAAGCTGCTAACAGGGAGTGGGGACAGCCCAGGAGGAAAAGATGTACCACAGCCAACAAAGCTGGAAGCAGTAGGAGATCTGAAGAGCATTTTGACATCAGACATAGAGGTGCAGAGTTTAGAGTTTGTTCAATTGGTTTACAGTCTTGGGTTGGTCCATCATTTCCTCACTGTGCTCCTTTTCTTACAGTTTGGAATGGTTATGTATATCCTGTGCCACTGTATGTTGGAAGTGTGTGATTTTTTTATTATTTATAAGGGATTACAGTTAAGAGATAGCCACGAATCTCCAAAGAGACATTGGACTTTGGGCTTTTAGACAGAGTGGAAACTGTTACAGACTACGGGGAGCTTGAGGTTGGACTGAACGCATATCTGCATTATGTTACAGCACAAGCCTGTGGGGGCAGGGAGTGGACGTGGTTTGATAGGAATGGCCTCCATAGATTTATTTGTTTGAATGTTTGGCCATAATGAGTGGCACTACTAGAAGGTGTGGCCTTTTTGGAGTAGGTGTGGCCCTATTGGAGGAAGTATGTCACTGTGGAGGAGGGCTTTGAGGTCATATATCCTCAAGCTACACTCAGTGTGGCACACAGTCTTCTGCTGCTGCCTGCAGATGAAGATGTAGAACTCCTGACTTCTCCAGCACCATGTCTTCCTGGACACTGCCATGCTTCCCACCGTGGTGATAATGGACTGAAGCCCTGAGACTGTAAGCCAACCCCAATTTAATGTTGTCCTTTGTAAGAGTTGCCTTGGTCATGAAGTCTCTTCACAGTTCTGGCGGCACTCCTCTCAGAGCTGCCCCAGGGCTCAGTGGACTCTGCTTTTCAGCAGATATAGAGAATGACTCTCTCTGCCATCCGGCTACATTCTGGTAAGGAGTAGAGGCATGTAAAGAACAGATGAGTCTTGAGGGTGGCCAAGTAGTACAGAGCGTCACAGCGTGGTCGCRTAAGAGCCCAGCACACACTTAAAGGACAGCTAGAGTCCTTTGACCAATCCAGCCACCACAAGCAGACAGCGGAAGGAAAACCACACAGCTGGAGGACTTTAGTTTAGGAATCTGACGAACACACATGCAGCTGTGAGACGGGTTGTGGTGTCTCTTCTTCAGAATGACATGAAGTGTCTCCCTCAGGAGAAACAGGTTGTGTGGAACACAGCATAGCAGAGCGAAGGAGAGGCTGACAGCTGGCAGCAAGGGGGAGCGGCCCGAGACAGACAGCTCTGCCATGGGTGAGACGCCCTCCTTCCATCGACACCACTATAAAATCTTTATAGAGGAGAGTCTAGACCTCCCCAGAGTCGAGTACTCAGTGTCACTCAGCGAACACTCAAGAGGCACACACGGCTTCCCCACTTGCCGTCGTGGGTTCTTAAACTCTTCCAGGAAGGCGGGCTGCCGCAGCGGAATAGTCTCCACGGAGGCTCTTGAAGGAGGGAGAGCCTGCTGAAGGCCAGGCTCCAAGCTCAGCTGCGCCTGATTCTCTGTCCGCGGTCGCTATGGCAGCGCTGTTATCCAGCACCCCGGAAGCTCTCCGGTGTCCTTTTGTCCCACAACCCTCCTCTGAGGTTTTGTCTGTTGAAAATACACATCATTCCTCTGATTCTCATTGCGTATAGGTCTTGCAGAGGGAAGACCCTTCATGGATTATGCTGAGTTATCAGTGCTTTTGAAACCTTCAGGCAAGAAAAGGAGAGGAGGCCAGAGGAGAGATCCACAGCAGAGGATCAGTGAGGTCCTCGCTTCCTCGGTGACAGTTGAAGCAGAGAATGAGGTGGCTTTGTGTATGTTGTAGGTCCTTTGTCTCAGCAGCATTGTTATAAGACGGTATTTATTGTACTAAACTGTCTTGGTCAGAAGGCTTATTTCCAGACCCTTGGCTTTGTCCCAGTGATCCACAGGAACAATTTTATGTCAATGCCACACTGTCTCAATTACCTGTAGTATGCTTTAAAATTTGGAAGGTCATGTCTTTCGAGCTTGTGCTTTTCCAAGGTGGATTTAGCTTTCCTGCATCCTTTAGATTTCCATGAGAATGTTAACCTATTCTAACTGTGCTTGATAATCCCAATTGCCACCTTAGTAAGATGTAGAATCCCCTGGGAGACAAGTCCCAAGACATGTCTGTGGGAGAGTCTCTTGATTAGATTGATTGGTGTGGGAAGACCTGCACACCATAGCTGAGATCATTCCCTGGGCTGGGCTGGGCTGGGACCTTGGACTCTACTCAAAGGACAAGGTGACTGAGCACAGGCTTCCTGACTGTGGACTGGACGTGGCCAGCGGCCTCAAGGCCTCCCTGTCTTGTCCTCCTGCCGTGATGGGCTGTAGCCTTGAACTGTGAGCTCAACTCAACCCACTCTCCCTAAAGTTGCTTTTGATAAACTATTTTATCAAGAGGGCAAGGAAAGAAACCAAGACAGTGGCATCTTCAGAGAAGCCTTCTGAGACTTTAGCAGGGATGGGGAGATATTGACAAACCAGCATCTTCCCATCAGTGAATATRAGATGCTTTTCCACTTATTCAGATCTTCCTAAAGCTTTTTTTCAATGACTTTTTTTTGGAGTTTTACTGTACATATCTTACTTTACATTTATTTATTTTTAGTTACATTTTATATCATGTAGGTATGTGTATATATTAGTTACGGTTTCCATTGCTGTGAACAGACACCATAACCAAGGCAACTATTATAAAAGACAACATTTAATTGGGGCTGGCTTGCAGTTTCGGAGGTTTAGTCCATTATAGTCATAGTGGGAAACACGGCGGCATCCAGGCAGGCATAGTGCTGGAGGAGCTGAGGGTTCTACATCGTAATCTGGAGGCGGTCTGGAGGGGACTGTCTTCCACACTGGGTGGAACCTGAGCATATGAGGATGCCTCAGAGCCCAACTATACAGTGACACGCTTCCTCCAACAGGGCCGCATCTATTCTAATAAGACCACGCCTCCTAATAGTGCAAATCCCTATGGCCAAGCATTCAACACATGTGTCTATGGGGGCAAAACCTATTCAAACCTCCACGATGTGTGTGTGTGTGTGTGTGTGTGTGTGTGTGTGTGTATGCCATGGCATAATATGCCCATGTATACACATATACACATATATACATATACACATATACACATATACACATATATACATATATATGGGCATGCGCACACTGTGGCACATACATGGACATCAGAGGACAACCTGTGAGAACCAGTTCCTTCTCCCAGTCCCCGGGATCAAACTCAGGGCAGCAGACTTGGCAGTGAGCGTGGCTACCTGTTAAGCCCTCTCGCATCCCTTAAATTTACTTTTCAGTTTATTAAAATAATTTATTTAAAAATACGATCATAAATGGAACCATTGTCTTAATTATTATTCTTCCTGGTATTATAGAAGTCTGGTTGATTTTTTTAAAAACTTGGTTCTGTATTCTGCAACCATGCTAAGCTCATTTATAATTAGTTCTAATAATTTTTTATGGATTCTTTAGAATTTACTACATGCAAAGTGAGGTCATGTGAAAACAGAGCAAATTGTATTTTTTCCATTCAAATTTGGATGACTTTTCTTTCTTTCCCTGCCTAATTACTGTGACTGGAGCCGAGTTCGTGTGGTGAGGGGGATGGATATCCTGGACTTGTTCCTGATTGTATAGGGAGAGCATTGCAGCTTACTGCTGCAACTGACTGTAACAAATATGCTGACTTTCAAGTTGATTCCTATCCATGCATTAGAAGCCAGCGTTGGCTTCACTGTGCTAAATCAGTGTTCGGACAAGGAGGGGTGTGGAGACTCTAGGGAGGCATCCCTTTCCTTCCTTTTGTCAGGCAATGGATGATCCCTACGACCACTAGGGGAGTGTTTTTAATAAGAAATGGTGTTTGGTCAATAGAGGGATGGTGCAGTGGGTAGAGCTTGTGCCTGAGAACCACAGTTTGCATCCCTGGAACACAGACAAAACCACTCAGAGTGACACTTGTCTCTAATGTTGATGCTCCTGCAGGGAGAGGCAGGTGCCCCCAGGGGTCTGTGAGCGTGTGCAGCAGTGAACCAGATGCYCTGTCTTGACCAGGGTGGAAAATTAAGATGTCAGGAAAGGTTGTCCTCTGAGCTTGAAACATACCAGGACACACATGGCCACAGTCATGAGTATATGAACAAGAGTGTGCATGCACACACACATACATAGAGACACATATATACAAAGAGACAGACACAAATACAGATACAGAGAGACACATATACACATGCACACAGACACACACACAGACATACACAAACACATACACAGACACACAGACACACATACATCCAAACACACATCCACACATGGAGACAGAAACACAGATAGACACAAAGACACACACACACCACCACCACCACCACCACCACCACCACCACCACCACCATTTCTGCCTCTCTTGAGGTTACCATGTAGGATTTGGCAGTCAACACATAAAGACTACCTAATAAAAAAAAAAAAAAGAAAACACCGAGTAGCCCCACAGGAGAAGCCACGTGAATGTGGTGTTATGGAGGCCAGCAGAAATAGGGGTCCTTGCCATGGGAGAGGGAGCAAGACCATCCAGACTGTGCAGAGGAGAGAAAGGCAGAAGCGGGTGCTTCACGGAGGATGTTTGTGGCCTCGGTGAGAGTGCTGTGGGAGATGAGAGGCTGTGAATACCCTTGGCAGTGTGGATGGCCACCCACCTGCTGTGGCTAGTATCGGGATAACTTAGCGGGTCACTAAGGTTTTAGATGCAGTTGGGCTTAAGCATGGAAGGCAAGAACAATGTCTTCAATAGTAAGATGCTAGAGTCTTAGTCTCCACTTCCAGAACCAATTCCCATCCTTTGTGAAGACCTGGTGGCCTTTCCCCTAACAGCCTACAGAAGATGCTGAGTGTGATGTCCGAAGCGATTCCATTTGGATAAAGCACTGTGGGTTAGTCCCCACAGTGGAGGATGGATACGATTCCCATANCAGCCACATTGGCTGGCTTGATTTCCAGCCAAATGAGAGGAGGGCTCCTCTGTCAGAGTCCTCGAATTTCCTCCTCCATGCCTGCTAAATAAGCGACTTGTTTCCTGATCCCCCACAGTCTGATGTGCTTAGGACTCCCATCCTAACCTTCAAAGATCACGTTTTCTCCCTGATAGGAGCCACCCTTGAATATACCACACATTAATTTTAATCGACTCTGCTCCCGGATGTTTATAGACGACAGGAAGGGTTTTGATTTGTTTGTTGTTGGGTCACACTGGTCACAGTGACAGGGTCTCACTGTGGAGCCCCAGCTGATCTGGATCTTGGGCAGATCTGGCTGGCCTCAGCCTCCTCACGGAGATCTGCCTACCTCCGTTGCCGGAGCGCTGAGCGCTTAGAGAAAGGCATATCCCACCATGACAAGTTAACTGAGCTTTTCATACCCCGTCCCGTCCAGAACATCTAGCATCTATGGAATGCCCAAGCTAAAACATGGACGGCCGAATGAGTGAATGTACGAGTTCGCTCGCAGGTGAGATGCAGCTCACCTGGAAACTGACCCAGCAGGTCGCCAGAGCCTTGCCTGTACTAGAGTCAGAACTCTACTCTGGAGCTGGGGATTAGGTCATCTCTCGTGTGCATCTCAGCAGCTCAGAGGTTTTGCTTTGCTGCCTTCACAGGCTGCAGCAATAAGTGTCTGCTTCCCTTCTTTCCTGGTCCCCTTCGTGTCCCGCTCTAGCCATGGAGGTGCGTGGTCCAACTTTTCACACCTTGTGTAGACGCCAGTGTTTATTGTAGCTCCAGTGTCTTAAGTTTCCTACCTCTTTAAATCCACAAAGCACTTCAAGAAAGGATTTCCATGTATTATATTTTCTTCAGAAAGTCTTATCTCAGGCAGACATATTTGCCCATTTTCTTTTTTATTACAAGAACAACAAAAAAGTTTTACAATTATTACGCTGGCAGAGCGCCCCTTGCCAGGCTGGGTTGGTATCTCTCCATGAAACCACACACAATAAAACAATTTCCTAAAAAACTTCACAGAAGATGCTGATACAGGGCTTCGGAGCACTTAATTATTTCTTTTTTCCCCCATTGTTTATCATTGTTTTGTCAACATTCCCTATCACTACCCATAATGCCTTGGGTTTGGTTTTCTTTGAACATTCCTTTCTTCTGAACTTACTGTGAACTTGTGCCTCTAGCTGGCCGCCCTAGAATGCCACAGTCGCTTTAGACAGGGGAGGGGGAGGGAAAATCAACACTTTGGTGTGGTAGAAGGTGCTAAAAGCAAGCTTGGATTCTATTAACTGGTGAAAGTACTTGTTCTTCTCGCTGCTCTGCTCCGGGTAGCAACGTGAGGCTTGCTTTAAAAGGTCTAGGTCATAATTTTGTACATACTTAAGGAGAGTCAGGAATTCCGTGTGTGTAGGGAGGAAGGAGATTAGGTGGAATGCAGGAGGATTGCATAAATGCCAAATAAGATACGAGGAGGCCAACCACTGTCACATACACAGCGCAGGGTGGTGGGGAGGAAGAGGAGTGTTTGTTTTATACTCAAGGACTGCAGACGTGGTCTCCCCACACCCCCGCACTTTTACTACCTCGTGGCATACAGCACTCATTAGGAAGTCATTGTTCCTTCTAAGCAAAAAATCTGGAGAGGCAGGAGGTGAGGAGAGGGGGGTAGGGGGTACAGGCAGGACCCTGGGCTTGTAGCCTAGCAAAATTAGTAAGTCTCCAGGACCCAGTAAGAGACCCTGACCCCCAAAATAAGAGAGGTAGCCCTGAGGAGTGGCACCAAAGCTGCCGTCCCGTTTCCAAAAGCACATGCGTATGCCCACCTATACACAAACACACAAGTAGCCCAACTTGTATTCTCAGGCAACAGTTTTTACAGGATTCTTTATACATTCCAATTATGTGATTAGCCCAAGTCAACCGTTTGCAAACAGCTATAATATTCAGCAAGTTCCTCTTACATACTAATCCAATTTTGTCCTCAGGGAAYGTCTCAGGACCCAGGTGGGCACACGGACCTGTTTGTAGTTCCTTCTGAGCYCYATGGGCACASTTTCCCTTGGCCATCCAGGTGTACCTATAATAATATTCAATTTGTAAGTTAGACGGAATAAGCCATTAGCAGCAATAACTTGCTGGAGATTTAGCAACCTCCACATAGTTTTTTATAACCTTCCTTATTCATTCGGAAGATGTTTATCCTTTCACAAAGGTACTTTAAAGTTTCTCTTCAAGACGCCTGAGTTATCGACATGGTATTTCATGCTTGCTTCAGTCGTTAGTAAGCAAAGTCAATCACTTAAAAACAAGTCTTATGCTTCTATGGCAGTCTCCTTAGTTACCTGGTGGCTGTTNACACACACAGACATACACAAACACATACACAGACACACAGACACACATACATCCAAACACACATCCACACATGGAGACAGAAACACAGATAGACACAAAGACACACACACACCACCACCACCACCACCACCACCACCACCACCACCACCATTTCTGCCTCTCTTGAGGTTACCATGTAGGATTTGGCAGTCAACACATAAAGACTACCTAATAAAAAAAAAAAAAAGAAAACACCGAGTAGCCCCACAGGAGAAGCCACGTGAATGTGGTGTTATGGAGGCCAGCAGAAATAGGGGTCCTTGCCATGGGAGAGGGAGCAAGACCATCCAGACTGTGCAGAGGAGAGAAAGGCAGAAGCGGGTGCTTCACGGAGGATGTTTGTGGCCTCGGTGAGAGTGCTGTGGGAGATGAGAGGCTGTGAATACCCTTGGCAGTGTGGATGGCCACCCACCTGCTGTGGCTAGTATCGGGATAACTTAGCGGGTCACTAAGGTTTTAGATGCAGTTGGGCTTAAGCATGGAAGGCAAGAACAATGTCTTCAATAGTAAGATGCTAGAGTCTTAGTCTCCACTTCCAGAACCAATTCCCATCCTTTGTGAAGACCTGGTGGCCTTTCCCCTAACAGCCTACAGAAGATGCTGAGTGTGATGTCCGAAGCGATTCCATTTGGATAAAGCACTGTGGGTTAGTCCCCACAGTGGAGGATGGATACGATTCCCATATGCTTGCTAATCTTTTAATAAAATCTACTGGTTTACACAAAGCCATTTTCATGCAAGTATATAAGTGTAGAATAATCCTTTTCGAATGTGAGGATCTAAAGGAGGAAGTGCAGGAGATGGAGATTCTTGGCTAGAGGAAGGCATTTCTTATCAGCATCACACCCACACTTGCAGCGCTCTGGGTTCAGCCTCCTGGTCACATTTCTGGAAGCCACCATCGCATGGCAGGACCCAGGAGACCCGAATGTCCTGTGCTCACACCCCTCTGCCTCTGCCTCTGCCTCTGCCTCACCATGTGGTTCGATTGACTACTCCTCTGGGATATTTATGTGGAAGCCAGGGAAAATACTCCCGGGGTCATTTTTAATAAGTGCCAATCCCTCCCAGTCTGTCTGCAGTCATAAACATTTATGTCTAATATCCCAGGGAAAATGTTGGATGCCGTGTGCCACTGCCCCGCATCACACGGCTTAGTCTAAACACAAACATCAGGGTGACAGTTTGCTTTTCCAGCATGAAGCTGCATTCGCTCATTTTTGACATAAGAGTACAATTTGCATATTCTTTCAAGTCTGTTTAGCTGAAAACACATGTGTTTGGGGCACAGAAATTTAAAATTTGTAAATTATCCGAAAACAACTGCCAAATCGTAATCAAGTGGCAGGAAAACAGCCCACGCTGAGTGGTTGTAAGAACAGAGGGAGATTACTCAGACTTGGGAAACATTTCTGAACGTTACTGGCGCTTAATCAGTTTGGAGAAAACAGGGGGAGAAATGTTTACTTTCTTAGCAACAATTTAATATAGATGTTGGACTTTTTTCTGTTTATTGAACACTGCAGAATGGAACGATTTTCATACTGTGACAGTAAATAAGGTCCCTTCCAAGAGGAAACTAAACCCTGTGGTTAACTGCAGTTGAGATTCCTAATGCTTTCTCACAAAAACGTTATAAACCCAGAGCTGGAATTGCTGGAAAGCAATCCGAGGCGATCTAATGCGGAGGCAGGGAGCCCTTCAGACCTCAACTTCCAGTGTGTCTGCTGAGTTGCATCCTGTCGTTGATACCTACCTGTCTATTCATTCTCTCTCCTATTTTGTGTATCAAGCAAATTTTGCTGCATGGTCCTAGTTTTGTAAATTAATGTGCTGGGCACATAGGGATCTAGGGAAATTTTAAGTGGAGGTAGAGACACCAGAAAAAGAATATACTATTCTTTTTTTTTAAGAGAATGGACAGCTGGTAGTGTAGGAATGTCTAGTGTGAACAGAGCGGAAGCACCTGTCTCAAGATGGAAGAAAGGACAGTGAGTAGAGGCCAGAGTCAGCAGATGATGGAGATTCACTGACACTATGCAAAGGTACAATGTATCTCCCGTGAACACAGCTACAGAGGTATGCACAGATAGTGACACCACCAGATTCAGGTTTTCCTAATTCAAATTCTGCCCCCCCTACTTCTCCTCCTCTTTCTCCTCCTCCTCCTCCCTCTCCCTCCTCTTCTCCTCCTCCCCTCCCCATTCTCCTCTCCATCCTCCTCCACTGTCCACCTGTTGGCAGTGATGCCCTCTGATCAGTGAGGATGAGATGGTGGTGGGTGGAGAAAAGATGCTGACATATTTAGAAATAGTCCATTACAAGCAGAATTATGGAATGAGGAGGTAAATGGGTACCCAGGTTATCTAACTATCTGGAGAAAATAACTAATGGCTTGAAGGTTAGTCTAGCAAGTTGTCCAATACTACTGATGACTATGGCTGAACCCTCTCAACTGACCCCGCACCTCTGAAGTTAGCAATGTATTCACCGAGGGAGAACAGCAATGTATTCACCGAGGGAGAACATTGTTTCAGTAAGTGAGCATTGTATCAGTAAAGCACAGCTTAGGAACAGAATCACATGAGTGCTTAGAGAAACAAACACAAAGATAAAATTGCTTTTCAAAGCCTCCAAAGACATCAAGAGGCAAAGTTTGACATAAAGTTTATATCACCCAAGCTCATGAATATTCTGTAAAAACTTGACAAAAATTCTTCTTCTGGCAAGGATGTTTTTGCCTTTGTGGTGAAGGTGATTCATTATACACCTGATGGTGTGTCTGTGTCGTGTGTGTGTGTGTGTGTGTGTGTGTGTGTGTGTGCTTGTGTGTACACTTCTGTGAGGGAAACATTTTCTATCAATAGGAGCATTTGGGGAGAAATCATATTCAAATCATTTCTCCAATTAAATTATCCAATATTTTTTCCAAAGAAGTCTTCTTGTCTGACTACTTTTTATGTCTCATTTTATATATAACTTCAGTTCAGACAGTCAGTCCATGAGTGAATAGTTGGAAGCTCTTTCAAAAGAAAAAGTAAATAGTAACTATAAAACATGGGAAGGAGGAAAGTGGTCTTTACTCACAGGTACCAGCACGTGTGCTGAATTCTGAAAGATCTGAAGCGAACTGTCAGAACTAAGATCCCAGGCATTACTAAATGACCATAAATGCGCTATTCTATAAAGTTCTATAAAGTACCCACAAACAACTGGAAAATGAAACTTTCAAAGATAATATGGTTTTGAGACAGAATCAAAATAAATACCTGGTAATAAAGTTAACAAAACACAAACACAAGACTTGTATACTGAAAGCACAACAGACAAAATGGTAAAAAAAAAAAAAAAAAGTTGAATATATGAGACACACATGATCAGGGACAAGGTGACTCAATATTTCCTGAATTAATAATTTCATAAACTGATCAATTAATTGGTTAATAATATTAATTATTAATTAATTAGATCAATGAAGTCCCAATAAAAAATTCCCAGAAAATTTGATTGTTGAAATTGACTAGAAGAATCTAAATTGAATAAGAAAATTCATAGGACTCAGAGGAGCTAAGACAAACAAACAAATAAGTCTTAACTGTGCCTGTGGCATGAGCTTGTACTCCCAAGTGCCTGAGGTTACCCAGGCAGAAAGATCATGAGTTGAAAGCCAGCCTGGGCAACTCAGTGTAAACCCATCTGAAAAATAAAGCATTTTAAATGGCTGTAGATGTAGCTTAATGGGAGACCGTTGGTCAAACATGCACGAGGCTCTAAATTCAACCCCCAAAATGATAATAGTACAACATTGAAATTGTATACTAAAACAGAAGACTTCTGACCTCCAGTATAAATCATGTTGATAACTGAAAAATCCCTGGACCAGTATCCGGGNGATATACTGATTGAGGAGTGGGCAGGCAGTGTATACAGCTAGGATATACTGATTGAGGAGTGGGCAGGCAGTGTATACAGCTAGGATATGCTAAGTAAGTGAGTGAGGAGTGGGTGGGTAGTGTATACAGCTAGGGTATACTGATTAAACGAGGAGCAGGTGACAACTGTAAACAACTAGGATACACTGAGCAGAGACGGGGGGGGGGGCGCGGAGCGTGGGATTTCATCACATTTTCCAGAACAGCACAAGACTGAAAACTAATGAATCACTCATTTCTGGGATTTCGAAGTCTCAGATGGAGCTAGACTTTGGGTTACAGTTTGGGGAGGAAAGCCATAGAGTAGGAGACCTCTTCCGACCCATTACGTCGGACTCACTGTTACCTCGGCTGCTACAGAGCCCCAAAGGGCCAAGAACCACGCGGGTCAGACCTGCGTCCAAGATTTTCTAGGAAATTTTGCTCCTCAATTTGCACTAACCTTCAGGGGGTCTATGAGGCAAGAGGAGGGAAGGTGGCAGGAGCTATTAGGAAGAGTGTGGTAGTGAAACTTCCCGTGGGGGGAGCCTAAACAGGATCATATATTTCTCTTGCTTCCTTCCCCATAAGTCAAAATGGCGCATGTCCTGTGCATGTTGGTAGATGCGGGGTACAGGGTTGGGAAGCTGACCCAAGTTCATTCGGCAAAGATGGTTGGGTGAAAGAACCACAGCTTTGTCAGTAGAAAGGAGTGGCGAGCTCTGGGTCCGGCCTTCCACTCTGGCCTTTCTTGCTCACTGTGATACTGAAGACCTCCCCATCAGAAGGAGGCAGCAGAGGAACTGGGGTGATGCCATAGGGCCATAGAAGAGCAGAGCGATTCTTCAGTCCCTCTTCACAGCCGTGCCTGTGTCCATGGACCCCAGCCTGCAGGTCTAAATAAGTCCAACCCATAAGAGCAGCCTTGCCTGAGCAAACAAGGTTTGCCTTGGTTACATACAAGACATGCGTGTCCCAGGAAGGGAAGGCGGTCCCTCTCACTGCTTCTTAGCCTTGTTCTTCACTTATTTAGCAACTAAGATTCAACTCGAATCCTACTGGCTTGGGAAAGATATTTTCTTCTTTGGGAGACATCCGCTTTAGAGGTAACACGGGTCTATTTTGACCTGAAGAAGTATGCCGACCAGAACACTTTGTCTTCCTGAATAGATTATCTCCAGGTCTGTGAAAACCGTTTCTGGTGGTTCTCTCATTCAACTCGAGTGAACAGACACTGAAGAGGTTGGCATAGGGCAACAGGCATGTTCAGGTTAGGCTGACAGACAGGTGACAAACAGGCAGGCAGACAGGCAGACAAGCTGAAGGGAAGCACATCTTAAATTCTGTTTCACTCACTGCCATCCCACTGGCTGGTTGCTGAACTTGAATTCTTGATGCTGACACTCAAGACCTCTTTGGCTCACTGACTTTTTAGTTGTCATTTATTGGAGAGGTATGCTGTGCCCGCCATCATGTTCGATCTGTCTTTTCTGCCTTCCAGACATGCATCCTGTAGAGGTGGCAGGGGCTTCCATTTTATACGTACCTGTCGTAGAGAGAARTGTGTGAGTACGGAATGCTGACTGACTCATAGACTACAGAGGCGTCTATTGGATGGAACTGTAACTATACAATGCTTCGGCCCATGCTGTCAGAGCATGGCATGCCGCACTGTCTCTGTCATCTCCTCCACTCATCCCTGACCTGGATGCTTCTGGGCTGCGGTGCTCTAGCTGGTGACTTTCCTCTTTGGTGTTGAGGAGGTTAGCTACAGTTACAGATAGAATCTCTAAGGTGAGAATTTTTTTTCCCTGGGGAGGTAGGGGTAAGAAAAAAACTAGCAAACCCCTGACCTGCTTCAATTACTTGTGAGAAACAGGCTATCAAGGTACAGAGGTGTAGAGGTAGGGGCATGGGAATGGTCACATTTTTAGATTTCAGCAGGATTTGGCAGGACATAGGTGATACTTGTCTCCTGGCAGAGAACCCATAGCTCAAACACACTTACGCATGACCGTCTTTTGCCTCCTCTTCCAACTGACCAGCTTCCAAGTCCTTAGCCTCTCTCCTCTGCTTCTCTTTCCTCAGTGTGTGAGGCGACTCTAACTCCACAGTGTCCTCCATGTCCCAGCAGCCAGGACCAGGAGTGACTTCCTGAGCTGCGAGTTGACTTGGTGTCTGTGAGGCCTTCATACTTCTGGAATCTCTGCCTCCCTTTCTCTTCAGAGGCATTTTTATTTCCTGTGTCATTTCATTTTGTTCTGTTTTTGAGAGGAAGTCTTGTTCTATAGTGGTAGCTAGCCTGGAGTTTACTACATAGCCTGGACTGCCTTAAACCCAGGATGACACTTCTCCAGTTCAGTAACAATTTTAGTAATTTACAAACCAATTTTCAAGAAAGTTCTGCCAAAAGCAGCCAACTTTTTGATCATTTATTTTTACCATCTGAGAACTGTCAGGTCGATTCTCAGCCCCTGTTCTCTACTGGGTATGCCATAAATTGATATCAGAACATTTTGCTTCTGTATTTTGTGCTAGTGTTCTGTCCTCATAGATCTGTGTTTCCCACTTACTCTTCCATTTCGAAGCACATGTGTAATCTTCCAGAAAGATTTCTAAACATTTGTCATCTGAATCATTATAGAAGAATTAAAAACAATACAAGCCAGGTAGTAAGCTTGGCACTCGGGAGGGAGAGACAGGGACTCTGAGGTGAAGGAAAGCTTAAAGGTAAAATGGAGAGATTCTGACTCGTGAAAAAGAAGAAAGGAAGAGAAAAACAGAGAGGGGGAGAAGGGAAGGAGAGGGGGAGGGAAGGAAGAAGGGAGAGAAGGATGGCAGAAGGGAGCGGAGAGGGAGRGAGGGAATCTTGTAGGCGAGTAACTCAGTCACACCTCCACGAACATCTCCAGCTTCCCAAACCAGCGCATCTGCATGGAGGCCAAAGTCTTCCATCACATGCAAAACAAAGCACACTGCTAAGTTGGACAAAGGCAGCATAGAGAGTGTTGACTGGGTGAGTCCAACCCCTGGCTGTGGACGCCCACCCTGGGGTGGGGGGATGGTGGTTTCAGTGAACTCCCTGCTGGGATTGGAAGCACCGGAACGGCTGGAGTACAGCCCAGTTTTATTGCTCTGGGTTTCTGTGACACTGAGACTGTTCCCTCAATGATCACTCTAGCTCCTAGGTACAGAGGCAGATGAGCACATTGCCTGCTCTGCAGTGGACAACCAGCTGATCGACAGGAAGTCTTCTGAGAACCTTTGGGATAATCCTCCGCGTTTGCCCTTTCTGTGTGGTGGAGGGTACACCGTGGCCTTCTCTTCTATCAGAGAGTCAAATTTTGATTTAATCCCAATATGGAATGATAACAGTTTTGTGGCATTCTCATACAGGAAGGGCCTTCTGATATAATTCAGTTGGCTATTTTCAGTTTTTCACGGTGAGGTCTTGGGCTCAGCACTTCAGTGGGCTGACAGGAAGCAATGCCCCATCCTGCTCAAGGTCTTGGTATAAGTAAGGCAGTCAATGGTGATGCTGGATCTAAGAGTTGGTGTTTAGCCAGTTTCACTTTGTGACTGTCACTAGAAACAAGTTACTTGCAAGACGGATCCCTCTGTAGTCTCACAAAGAAGTTCTTCGTTATTTCTCAGTACTGCAAGCTGAAGTACTAGAAAAGGACGTCATAACTCCTAGAACTTGGTGGCAACACGACATAGCCCTGTCCGCAACACAAAAAGGTAATTGGGCAGTGTCTCTCATAGTTTTCAATCTTGCTCTAATTTCATATACTTGATATTTATTTTAATTTTATCCATGCACTTAACTTTAGTAAGCATACGCACCCACAAAAACAGACAGACTTAGAATCTCCTTAAATATAATGTGGCAGTGGTTACTTTTTATGATAGTTTTGAAAATGCACGATTGTCTCAGCAATAATAAAGGTGCGGGTGGACTGCTTTTTCTAAGCATACTCTGAATGTCTTAGAGCCATTTGAAGACAGACTCTCGGGAAGCCCCACCAGTCAGCAAATGCTCAAGATTAATAATGAGAAAGACTTGACGTTTGGGCATCTGACGAAGACTGTGACTCCTATTTCTTTCAGAGACGTGCACGTTCTATATCATCAGTTCTTCAGCTTTGGGCGTGTGTTTCAACATATTATTGGTGTGTACTACACTGAGCCTTGAGGAGTCCAGCAAGAATTCAATGGTTGATGATAATGCAAATTTCAGAGTAACACACGTACTAAAATACCTGTGGATGGTTTCAGATAAAGGGGGCCATCACAYTGATTTTCTTTTAAAAATAAATATCTGTATTTGTTGGAGAGTTTTTACATTTTAATTATATTAACTGTGGCGCGCGCTATCTTCCCGCCGGCAGGAAACACGCGGCACACATTAGGATCCTTCTGCAGAAAAAAGCTTTATTCCTCTTGAGAGAGAGAGGGTAGGCTTACAGAACCAGAATCTCAGGAGCTAGAGCAACACTCCTGGACTCTGCTCGGAAAACTAATGGAGACGCTGAGATCACGCGGGATCTCGCCTTAAATACAGTTATGGTCTGCGTAAGACGTATCGCCTCCTGGTTGGCTGTAGGTCATGGGACCAAATGACGCCACNGTGTGTGTGTGTGTGTGTGTGTGTGTGTGTGTGCTTGTGTGTACACTTCTGTGAGGGAAACATTTTCTATCAATAGGAGCATTTGGGGAGAAATCATATTCAAATCATTTCTCCAATTAAATTATCCAATATTTTTTCCAAAGAAGTCTTCTTGTCTGACTACTTTTTATGTCTCATTTTATATATAACTTCAGTTCAGACAGTCAGTCCATGAGTGAATAGTTGGAAGCTCTTTCAAAAGAAAAAGTAAATAGTAACTATAAAACATGGGAAGGAGGAAAGTGGTCTTTACTCACAGGTACCAGCACGTGTGCTGAATTCTGAAAGATCTGAAGCGAACTGTCAGAACTAAGATCCCAGGCATTACTAAATGACCATAAATGCGCTATTCTATAAAGTTCTATAAAGTACCCACAAACAACTGGAAAATGAAACTTTCAAAGATAATATGGTTTTGAGACAGAATCAAAATAAATACCTGGTAATAAAGTTAACAAAACACAAACACAAGACTTGTATACTGAAAGCACAACAGACAAAATGGTAAAAAAAAAAAAAAAAAGTTGAATATATGAGACACACATGATCAGGGACAAGGTGACTCAATATTTCCTGAATTAATAATTTCATAAACTGATCAATTAATTGGTTAATAATATTAATTATTAATTAATTAGATCAATGAAGTCCCAATAAAAAATTCCCAGAAAATTTGATTGTTGAAATTGACTAGAAGAATCTAAATTGAATAAGAAAATTCATAGGACTCAGAGGAGCTAAGACAAACAAACAAATAAGTCTTAACTGTGCCTGTGGCATGAGCTTGTACTCCCAAGTGCCTGAGGTTACCCAGGCAGAAAGATCATGAGTTGAAAGCCAGCCTGGGCAACTCAGTGTAAACCCATCTGAAAAATAAAGCATTTTAAATGGCTGTAGATGTAGCTTAATGGGAGACCGTTGGTCAAACATGCACGAGGCTCTAAATTCAACCCCCAAAATGATAATAGTACAACATTGAAATTGTATACTAAAACAGAAGACTTCTGACCTCCAGTATAAATCATGTTGATAACTGAAAAATCCCTGGACCAGTATCCGGGYATAGCAGGATAAAAGGCTCATCTCTGAAATGCATGAAGAACTCTCATGAACCAAAGAGAGAAGTCAAACAATCCAGTTGCAAAAAGGTGAAAAAACCTTGAGTTGACACTTTGGAAAGGCTTGAGTTGACACTTTGGAAAGGCTTGAGTTGACACTTTGGAAAGGCTTGAGTTGACACTTTGGAAAGGCTTGAGTTGACACTTTGGAAAGGCTATCCGAGGGTCAGGCAGAAAGCACACAAAAATGTGCTCAGCACTGCTACCTAGCACTCAAATGCAGCTAGAAGCCAAGAGCTGCCACACCTCACCTATCAGAGAGACCAAGATTAAAAAGACAGACGCCGCCGCCGAATAGATAATGACAATTGGACCTCTCCATAATGGATGGTGGAGCTTCAAAAAGAAATTAGCACCTTTAATATCACTGGAGGGCTTATGTAGTTAGTTAAAGCAATTAAATGCATATTATATGACCCAGAAAAGCCAGAGATAGGTTCAAAGACAAATGAACACCACACACACACACACACACACACACACACACACACACACACACACACACACAAAGGCATTATTAAAAGGTTGTAGTAGCTTTATTTATAATGGCTAAAAATCTGAAAAATCTGAAAAAGACAAAAAAATTTCATCAATAGGAGAACGGATACATAACTTGATATTAAGCATCAGCATGAATAAAGGGAAAGCACAGGAAGTTGCTTTCAGACACTGAAGATATTCAGCATCTTGACCAGATTTATAAAATTCAATTAAGATGAACACTTCACTGTGCTGTGCCCCTGCCCTCCCTGTCTGTGTCTTTCTCCTATCTTGTGAGTTCACTCACACATTTGTGAGTACAGGTGGCCACACAGGGTTAAGTGGGAGTTGGAGCCCAGGATATAAAATGCCCAGCATGAGTGCTGGGAATGAACCCTCGGTCCTCTGCAAGAGCAGCAAGTGCCTTCACCCACTGAGCCGGGTCTCCAGCCCATGGTTTATGGTGTTAGAGCCAGACAAATAGTCAGGGCAGGAAGGTCTTCACTGAGGTGCTTAACCTCTGCATGCATGTGACTGTTGGCAGGTAATTTTCCTGTTACCCACCCACTCGGCTGTTTGCTTGTCTCTCCCCCTTTCCTGTTTCTGGGTTATTTCTTCAAATTCCATTTTATTGCCCTCCTTGGATTTCTAGTTAAAGCTTTTTGTTTTATTTCTGGTTCTTTAAGGATTGCAATATCCGACYTTTGCTTTTTACAGACTGCAATTTTCTAACATTACAATCCTTTGCATGTAATGAAAACCTGTGAAACAGGAGAGCTCCACTGAACTCCCCTGTGCTTTACGCTGCCGTGGTCGTATATTTTACTTTTTCAGTTATGAACCCCATGATTATTTTATTCACTTTCCTTTAAACTGTCACTTATACTTTCAGTTTTTAGAGAAAGAGGAAAGCCCTTTCTGTTTTCCACGTGCTTGTTGTATCTGGAACCATATCATTTATTCCTTTCCATACTTGGCATTGAACCTCAGACTTGCACATGAGAGAAAGCCACACTTCCTCTGACTATGTCTCCAGCTCTCTTTTCTACTCCTAATTTTAGAGACAGGTCTCCTCTAAGTTTCCCAGGCTGGCCTTAAACTCTTTAGTCTGAGCTAGCCTTGAACTTATAAAGCTCCTGGCTTACACCGCAAACACTTTTACCCACTGAGCCAGCGCACCAGTTCTTACCTGTATTTCTATCTGGTATTGTCCCCTCCTATGTGAAGAACTTCTTTTAACTACATTTATACATGTACAAGCTGTACTTTCTCAACCAGTGCTGATTGGAAAATGTCTTTTATGGTGAAAATCCTAGTTTTTGAAAAATATTTCATTTCACTGGCTTCAGTTCAAGATTGAAGGTTTGCTGCTGCTGCTGCTGCTGCTATTGATACTGCTGCTGCTGTTGTTGCTGCTGTTGCTACTGTTACTGCTGCTGCTGTTGTTGCTGTTGCTGCTGCTGTTGTTGCTGCTGCTGTTGTTGTTGCTGTTGCTGCTGTTATTGCTGCTGCTATTGTTGTTGCTGTTACTGTTGCTATTGCTGCTGTTGTTGCTGTTACTGCTGCTGCTGTTACTGCTGCTGCTGTTGTTGCTGCTGCTACTATTATTGCTATTGTTGCTGTTGCTGCTGCCCCTGTTGTCACTGCTGTTGTTGTTGCTGGTGCTGCTACTGCTGTTGTTGTTACTGCTATTGCTGCTGCTGTTGCTGTTGCTTCTGTTGCTGCTGCTGCTTCTGTTGCTATTGCTGTTGCAGTTGTTGCTGTTACTGTGGCTTCTGTTGCTGCTGCTGCTTCTGTTGCTGTTGCTGTTGCTGTTGCAGTTGTTGCTGTTACTGTTGCTTCTGTTGCTGCTGCTGCTGCTGCTTCTGTTGCTGTTGTTGTTGCAGTTGTTGCTGTTACTGTTGCTTTTGCTGCTGCTGCTGTGGTGCTGTGGTTGTCATTGCTGCTGCTGTTGCTGTTGTTGTTACTGCTGTTGCTGCTGTTTTCTTTCAGTACCTTAGTGATATTGTTTCACCATTTTTGGCTTTGTGTCATGTCTAACTTGAAAAACCAACCATATTACTCTCCTCTTACCTTAAATATAATGTTTCTTCTATAAGTTTGCTCTTGTTTTTATTTGAGACAGGATCTGATGCAACCCAGGCTGGCCTCAAACTTGCTCTATAGCCAAGGATGACACAGAAAATGTGATCCTCATTCCTCTGGTTCCCAAATGCTGGGATAATGGCCTGTGCCATGTGTTGTCCCATGCATCATGCTGGGGACTTAACTCAGGGCTGTACACGTGCTAGCAAGTGCTTAGTGACCAAGCCATATCCCAGGTCCCTCCAGATCTCTCTGAGCAATTTGGCCATGATGTATCTGGCTGTCGATATTTATCCCATGTAGACTTTGTTCAAGTTCTTGGATCAAGTATGAAAACGCTTGACTCCTTCCCTTTAATTGTTTCTACCTTTGTCTTCCCTCACTGGGACTCCAGTTACATACAAGTTGTCCTCTTGCTGTTATTCTGGATGTCACTAGGGCTGGCTTTATTTTTAGAATGTCTTCTTTCCCATTCTGCTTCAGTTGGACAATTCATGCTGTAGCCTCTAAGCTTACTGACCACTCTTCAAGGTCCAGCGTCTGCCCATCTGTTCTTAATGGCATCTGGCAGGACGGCTTCAGGTACTGAAATTTTCAAAACCAGAATTTTCATTAGATTCTATATTAGCTACCATTTCTGTTCCTAAGTACCCTCTATAATCTTTTATTTTACTCCATAAATTTCTTCACTTGCTATCTTTTCCTATTATATATATATTACTTTTTAATTATCATTTTTATTTTATATACATTAGTGTTTTGCTTGCATTGTATCTGTGTGAGGGTGCCAGATTCCTGAAAGAGGAGTTAAAGGCAATGTGAGCTGTCATCCAGAGCTAAGAATTGAACTTGGCTCCACTGGAAGAGCAGTCAGTGCTTTAATCTGTTAAGCCACCTCTCCCGCCCCTAAAATATGTATTTTTATAAAAATGATTATAAGGTTTTTTTATCTGATTCCAAATTGAGGAATATTACAAAAGATGCTAGATTCAAGTTTTCCAAGATCATTAAAAATAAAATACAATAGGATCACAATGTAGATCACAGAAAACAAGAAGGGTATTTCTAGAGAGGTTTAATTGAAAAGGGAAGAGCCACTCTGAACGTGGGCAGTACACTCCCATGAGCTGGGGGCCCAACTCAATAAAAAGGGAGAGAGCCAGCTAGCCAGACACCAGCATTCATCTCTGCTACTTCCTGACTCGGGGTGCAAGGTGACCACCCATATCACCTCCCACTGACATCCTCTGCCGTGATGACCTGCATTCTTTCAAACCATAGCACAGACACACAGACACACAGACACACACACACAGAGACACACACACAAACACACACACACACACACACACACACACACACGTTCCAGCGTGCCTCCTTCAGACTCACCTACCTCAAAGTGATGCCCACACCTTTCTTTCTCTTCCCAGTTATTTCTTCCAGTCACTCCCAACGTGTATATTCCCAGGTAAGACAGAAAGATTCCTACAACTCCCCATCCTCACTTCTCCCACACCCTACATCAGATCTATAAATAAGTTTTTTTTTCCACATCTTCCTCCAGATGCATCTTAAGTCTGCCTCTCTCAGCATTAACTCCCACTTTGCCACACCTCTTCTCTTGCCATGACAGTCACAATAACCAGTCTAAATACCTTATTTACCTACAAGTCAGTTCAGATCTGCTGTTAAACGGCTTCTAGGAGAGCCTTTAAGAGGAGCAGGTTTCTATTGCTATGGTTTGGAATCACTGAAAGCAGTTTACATCAGTTCTGCACACCTGAAACTTTCCCAGAAGGCCTCCCACAACCAGCTTTTCTCTCCAAGGTTTCTCCCTACCCTTGTTTGACCTCAAACTCTCTTCCTTGTCTGGGACTCCACCTCATTCTTCATATAAGCCTCCTCACCATGCAGTGTATAGAGATGATTTCTGAGCATCAGTTTATTGGAAATGTGGCCTCCTCAGAGGAGCAGCCTAGGACCACTAGTAGAGCCTTGTCTTCCACGGGACCCAGCCAGGTATGTATCATTGGTCTTCTTCATCATAAAACGCCATTTTTCCAGCTAACATCTTTGTGCTGAGCACCCACTGTGTGCCACTCTTCTTGGTGCAGAGAGCACAGCAGTGACCCAGTCAGGGCCTACTGGAGCTTGTAGGTGCCTGTGTGTGTATGGGTAACTAATTTAGATAGTGAGTTTTACATATTCCCATGGATACAGGCTCCTCATAAAGGAAAAAAATGATTTTTTATTYCCTCCAGTGCTCAAGACAGCTTTATTTTCCTGCTCCAATCTGGGATGAGCTCACACCTGTTCAGGGTGGTATGACTGCAGATGTGACGTCCAACGTCTAAGGCCCTCTGGGTCTTTGTGTCTCGTGGGTTTTTGTGGAGGGATTAGCATTATGCAAAGAGAGGAAGGGATAGAAGGTGGTATTTTTCAACAGAAATCCAGAATATGTGTGAAGAAACCAATGAAGCCCCCATAGGCAGAATCCACTGAGACTGAGATTTTCTTCTGGAGGTTCAAAGCAGGTATTTCTAACTCTAAAGCAAGACATATACATTTCAACTGGACTGTCACAGCACAGACGCCCCCCGGGAGCCCTCTCTGACATTTCCTATKCCAAATAACTGAGAAGGCTTTCCAAATTTTGAAAACATCCTAATTGTTCCCTCACTGCTGGRCCGCCCAGTGTGTGACATGCTGCTCTCAGTTGATAACTGACAAGTGCTGTCTTCTTTAACCCTGTCACCACTGCAGTGAGAGCCAACAGGTAAACCAGGGGCCACCTTCATTTACATCATTTGGTAAATAAAGAAACAGATGTTTGGGAGCACTGGTGAGTTGTCCAGGCTCCACCTCCCGCGGTTTGCGGCTGCTGTGTCCACTGGCCTGCAGCTGTAGGYGCATGGGGAGGAAGCCGGATTTCTCACACCCTCATGGCCTCACCATTAAACCRGAGAACACCAGGAACCCTTAGGCCCTCAGAGGCTCGGCTTCCTCATTCAAACATTAAAAATAAAATAAATTTTAAAAAGGTTGGTGTCAGCTTGATGATAAAATGAAGAAAATGGAGACTGGCAGGAGACCCCCACTGTAGGCTAGCCTGAGCTACCTTGTGAGAGACACAGAGATGGGGAGACACAGAGGGTACTAGAACTTTTTTCCAATAGCATTGGTTGACTTATTGATCAATTGGTACAATCTATCAAAAGCTGAAAAGCAGTGGACAACCTCTCTCTGTCCCCTTAAAATTTTATGGGATCATTCCTTCCATGGTGCTCTGAGGTCAGGGTCTGGAGTCGGCTCATGTTCTAGGAATGATCTAGAACTCCGTTTGCCAGAAGGTGTCTCTAGGCAGGTGACTAGGACCTGGCAATTGTGGGCACCAAAGTCATTTTCAGTTCAGGAAGAGCCTTGGGACTTGAGAAGGTGGACAGCAAGTGGAACAATCCCAATATCCTACAATACTTGGAGGGCTAAACCGAGCATGATGTGTCCATGCCAGTGGAATACTAGAAAAGATGAGTGGGAATGAAGTGCTAATGTATGGAAGAGCCTAATGACCCGCAAAGGCAGCACACTGATCTCATAGCATCACACCCAAAAGGCATCACATACTGCATCATACGGTTCCTTTGAGTAAAGTTTCTGACTATGAAATTGCCAGGTTGCTAGAGGTAAGAGACTCAGTCAACACGCTATCTGTGCTTTGATTATGAGGGTAGGTGCAAGAAGCTAAATAAAATTGTATAAAAGCAAACACCTGCACACACACCTGTAAAACTGACTAAATCTCAACCAACACAATTACTGTACCACATTAATTTCCTGGTTCTATTAGGAACTCTACACATGGTTTTATACCCAGTTATAGCATAAATTGGGTGAAGGCTACTATTTTTTTNCACACACGCACACGTGCACACACGCACACACACATACACACATACCACACACACACACACACACACACACACACACACACACCACACACACACTCAGTTATTCTTTATACTTTGACGAGTTGAGTTGTGAGTTTCTGCTGTCAGCACCGTCTGCTACGCAAACGGGTTTCCCTGATGGGGCCTGGAGCCACACTTTACAGTATAGAGATACAAGTGTACAGAGCAGTCTGATACCATGTCCACTTAGCAAAATGACAGTAGCACGTTCACCTCTGGGTCTGTCATTGATTTTTTTTCTCAGTTCAAATTTCACATGTGAAAATACAACGAGCAGTAATTTCAGTTTCAGCAATGATACTCGTAGGACAGATGAACATTCCAGGAGCAAGCATCAGAGTCTTGTTTGCATATCTACCTACCCCTTCATTAAGCCGTCTTCTGACAAACTGGCACGCGATCGGTGTTTATTAGATGTTATTCTGACGCACATTTCACTTTGTCTAGTTTGTTACAAATATGATAGCATAGAGGGATGTAACGCAGAGTCACACCTGCATGCTTATCTCCTTCGGACGCTGCATAATCCAGAAGACAGACCTGCAACCAGACTCCAGTTTTCAGTTGGAGGGCAATGTAATCATGTATAATAGCAAATACATGGTGTGTGTGTGTGTGTGTGTGTGTGTGTGTGTGYGCGCGCGCGCGCGCGCATGAACCTACTTACATAGACACGCATACATGAGTATCACATGCATGTATATTTTCACTCAGGAAAAATAACTTGCCTAGATAGTAGCGTAAATAAACCATTCTTTGTAATTTCCATTGCAGAAGCTTTTATAGAACTCCACCATCTCATTTGATCTGAAAAAAATGACTTTTAACCATTAATTCACTGAAAGCCAGGTTCCAGTAATATTTGTCTATCACATGACATACCATGGCCCAGTAACTTGACACACACTGTCTTGCTGTTCCTTGTCACTATGTGGATAAAGCACAGAATGGTCACACAACTAAGAACTTGTAGCATTTTTGTTTAAACCTTGGTAGCCTTCAAATGCCCGGTGCCATCGCTACGAGTCAGGGTGACACTTTCCCGTGTCTTCCCGATGCTTTTGGAAGGGCGGCCTGCCTGTTCACTTCTCAGTCTTAGTGCCTGAGGAGCAAACTCATTGTTCGTTTATCTATTTTGTAAAGAACAACTTTGATCATCGATCCTGACAATGACGCAGCCCTCGCTTTTCTTGCTGTGTCTGATTTTCACATTGTCTCTTAAAACGTGGACTTGAGGCTTGGCGAAACAGGAGTCTGTGCCTCAGAGACATCAGTAGAAAATCGATGCCTGGCATGGGTGTTCCAGGATTGGCCAGATAGGTCAGAAGGATTAGTCATAATTTGGTTATAAGATCAAGCGTTTCGCCTCTTCCGATAATAGTTGTCAAATTTACATGAGTTTGCGTTAAAGTGTTTCATATGCAGTGTTCCACAGATAACTAGCACACAGCTTCCCCTCTTTCTCAACTTGAAAGATCACTTTTAACTCATGCTGAAGGAGTCTGGGCTGCAGAGCGGGGTTTGGATGGCTGTTGGCTCACACCTCAGTCATTTGTCTTTCAGTCTAGTCCCAAGTCTCTACAGCCTGCATCAAAAGGCCTGAAAAATCAATATTTGGGCTCTGAGCCTTCCGCGTGGGGGTGAGGGGTGGGAGGGCACTGTGGCCCACCTTTTTAATTTGCCCCCTGGTGTGTTTTTTTCTAGTTTCTTTTCCTAGCCTCTTTCTGAGCTAGGAAAGGCAGGGATGTTTTACCAAGCCCCGGTGGCCACTTCCACCAGCGTGGATCCCTGCCTGTTAGTCTTTTACTGTTACACACATTCACACCTCATATATTTTGCTCTAAAACAGAACATCTGAGTTGATTCTGCGCTTGCAAAGACCTCAGAGAGATGGAAGATGGATTTAATGTTGCCATTTTTAGATGGGGCTGTAAATAGAATGGCAGCTGTCCTCGACGCATAGCTTATATACAGTACACACGCTGAATAGACGCAGATGAAAGATTGCACCCAACTAATCCTCACAACCAAACCTCACATCTCAGCCATCAGCCATCTTAACCATAGTGGATTTATTCATCCTATGCTCTCACAGATGGAATCTCACACTTTGAAGGACTCATGAAGAGAGGGAAGATGGCTACCATCCCCCACTAGGGTTCAAGTGACCTGTAATATTTTAGATAAAGATACTGTCCTCCTTTTCAATCCTGCGGACAATTCAAATCTACATACATGAATGAGCGATCAATTTTGGTTAGGCACACTTCTTTAGGAGGTGGGGTCAAGAAGTTGTTCTTTATAGGACTTAGCTGGAAGAGACTGATGTCATCATGCAAGTCAGAACGTGGCAGTCACAGCGTGAGGAGAGCCCCACAGAAGGCTTCCATTGACTAGAGTGGAGGATTTCTGTAACAGCCATCTCAAGTACATTGCTAACAGGATAGGTGTGGCAGGTAACCAACCCTCCGGGAGCTTTCCCCAGATACTGCTGCCTCTACGGCTGGGCAGATAACGGAGTAAGTAGTAACGTGCGTGTCCTACAAGCGTGAGGACCTGAGGTCAGCTCCCCAGCACCCATTGATAACCCCTCAGCAGCTGGTTATAAATATGCACGCCTGTAATCCCAGCTGTGGAGGCAGAGGCAGGAAAACACTTGCAACTTGTTGATCTTGCCAAATTGGTAAGATCTGGGTTCAGTGTGAGAGGCTTTGCCCTGAGAAATCAGGAGGGGAGTTGACCAAGGAGGATAACCAACAGTGACTTCTGGCCTCCCCCCCACACCCCCCCACACACATATGTGCATACCTGCGGGCCTCTCAGTTCTCGGGGAAGAAGTGGCTTGTAAATATTTGAATGTTAAAATTAAATGCATAAAAAATTACATAATGCATTTAATCATTGTAAACATACATGGTCTTAAAGTTCAGGTAGTAATTCAGGAAGACAAACCTACTGCCCTCAGGGACACTGGGCCATGCAGTAAGATGTCCTAAAAGTGCTAATGACTCCCAGGGGATTTGAGTAGGGGTCCCACTTAATGAATTATGAGGGGAATGGATCACGATCATAGAGGAGATTAGAATATCCATGAAAGAGGGACATCACAGCCAGAGATAACATGTCTTGGGGCCCTTTGGGATGGGGACGCATGAGGTCGGCTAGGGTTACCTTTCTCCTACAGACTTAGTATGCGTGAAGGGAGGGTGTTCGAAGCCCCCAGTAAGGAGGAGGCTAGGAAGAGCAAGTAAAGTACGGGGAGAATTTTACTTTTATGACTCTGACCACAGCTTGCTTTGACTCTAGGACATCTCTAGGCTTTGAATCCTGACTCTGGTCCTTTGTTGATTTGTGATCTTGAGCCATTTTCTAAACCTCTCAGGCTCCATCTTCTCCCGCAGACACTGCGAGTTTACCATAAGGCAGTGCATGGGCCAGACAGGGTCGTGCCGAGCCCCGGACGAACGGAGAGCCCTGCTGTGCAAGGCTAGCTGGGCGGACATGGTGAGATTCAGAGAAATGTGGTCACATGGTGAGACTGGGTTTAAGGAAACAAGGGAACAGCTGTAAGAAAGCCCCATGTGGCACACAGCTATCTGATGTGTGTCATGTGGCCAGCCACCCAGTGTATGACTGAGAGACATTCACCTGCTCATCTTCATCTGTGACTTCTTGGCCACTGTTTGGTAGCGTCGCCTTAGTGTCTCCCTTAGTCTGCATGAAACCTGAACCCAGAGGGCTGGCAGAGAGACTCAGGAGCTCTGGGCAGAGGTCTGGAGACCTGGGTTTTAGTTCCCATTGCATGGTGACTTCAAGTGCGCACTGTCAGTGCCGCCCTCTCTCAATGGAAAGATTGGGGAATGAAAGTCCGTGTGACTCACAGCCCTGTCACTCAGCCCCATGTCTCCTGGGCAGCCCAGTGACCTGAAAGTGCTAACTTACATAGATGAATTCCAGTAAAGGCTGACTAAACCAGCTATTTTCTGTTCTGGTGAGATGTGATTTATAACACCTAAACTCATTTTAAAGAGCTGTGCTTGCCCCATGTTTGCAGGAAAAGGAAAAGCTCAGAGCAAGGAATGCATTAGGATTCATGAAACACGCAGAAAAAGGCCCGGCCTGGGGCCTCATCTCTGTTATCCCCACATTCCAGAGGCTGAGACAGGAGGATCACCATGAGTTTGGGCCAGTCTAGGCTACACAATGAGTAACAAGCTAGTCTGAGTTAGTGACGAAACCTCATCTCAAAACAACTAACAGCACTAACAAGAGGAAAACCCATGAGAGAAGAAAGAAAGAACTGACCAAGACAGTGACTGGCAGCTTCCAGCTCACTCACGGGTTAGGAGAAGTGTGGGCTGTGCAGCGTGGTCTCCCGTGGCCGTGTATCTTAAGGCTCTGATGGGACCCAAAGCATGAAGATGCAGTTGGTCAAATCATCTAGAGAGGTGCACATGAAACATACTAAATGTGGAGGGGGCCCCAGCCAGAAGGGGCTGTCGGCAGGGTCACTGGGTCTAGGACAGTGAACTCATGAATCTAGACATCAACACAGCCCTTTGATGCGTCTCCTACAAAGACACAGTGTAACTACGGTTTTCTCTAAGTGTTGTTTCTCATGTCATTTTGACGTGAGCAGGTGTGGCCCTGTGGTATCTTGATGTCCCCTCCCTTCTGTCTCCTGCTTTGTTTTCACCCGTTAATCTTGTAACCAGCCACTCACCACAAGGATTACCTTGTAATTGAAACCGTAAAAGCCCGTGGCAGGTAACCCTATGGCTGGCAGATGGTCCCTCTGGCGTGTCAGCTGTCTCAGACGCATTAAAAACAAAAAAACCTACAATGTGGTCTGAGAGAGAGGAGATAAAAAATCAGAAACAACAAAAGATAACACAACAAACCACAAAGAAAAAGAACCGAGATTCTATAACTCGAAATTTAACAGAATGTATTTGCTAACACTTTCCAAGCTGCCTCAAGACCAAAATTCATGTAGAGAGCATTTTCTGTGGAGCATGAACTGAAAGTGAAGGGGNAATTACCATTAAAAATAAATATTTAATTGAAAATAAAACAAAATTGTCAGCACTTTCTAGGTTGAAAAAGTGTCTGTGTGCATGCTTGTATATCCGTGTGTGAAATATTATGTATAATTCAAAAGTTCTTAGAGTGTATGGAGTACCACCTACAAATCAGATAGCTCATTGTATCAATACTTACGAGAGCAAAATATTGGGAAGAACTGAAACGTCCTTCACTAGGATGCCGGTAAACAAATCATATATGCTCGTGTGTGTGTGTGTGTGTGTGTGTGTGTGTGTGTGTGTGTGTGTGTGTGTGTGGTGCATGTTAACTGGAATGCTATGTCACGTTAAAAAAGAATGAAGAAGTTCTTGTTTTGTACTGATATAGCAAGATTTTAAAGCCTCAATATTAGGTGGAAAAAGAAAAATCCGAATGGCCAGATGTATGTAGAAGAATACAACTTGTAGGTTTAAGAACACACTTAGTTGGGGCTGGGACACAAAGGCAAGTTAGAGGGATGGCTCAGTAGTTAAAAGCACAGCAACTGTTTGCAGAGAACTCACAGGATGGAGCACACTYATCTGTAACTTCGGTTCTAGAGCGTCTGATGCCTTCTTCAGAAATCTGTGGGCACCAGGAACACATGTAGAACACAGCTAACAAATCTGRTGGGAAAAGAAAAAGGAAAGAAACAAAACAACAACAACAAAAGAACCCTTACTTGGCTAGTGTTGTAGATATAAAACACCCCCAAAGGCTCATGTGCTGAAATCTGGTCCCTACATAGTTTCACTTTTGAGAGGCAATTGGACTGTGAAAGCTTTAATTTCATCAATGAATTATGATGAAATAATGAAATATAATTATAATGAAACCCATAGCTGAATGGGTTTTGGGGATGTGGAATCAAGTAGGAGGCAGCATGTCACTAGGGATATGACCTTGGAAGGAACATCTTGTCCCTGTGTTCTGTGTATGTGTGTGTGTGTGTGTGTGTGTGTGTGTGT
>BDUI01004362.1:58318-70577 GCA_002335545.1 Apodemus speciosus
CTGGGTCTGCTTCAGCCACTCTTCTGGCTGGCTGGCTGGCTGGCTTGTCTGTTTGTTGTTTTATGTATTTATTTTTGAGGTGGGGTGTCAACTACATAGTTCTGGTTGACCTTGAGCACGCTATGTACACCAGTTTGGCTTTGAATGCATGGAGATCTGCCGGCCTCTGCTTCTGGAGTATTGGGATTAAAGCCATATGCCACCACAGCCTGGCTCTTTTTTCTAAATTTTTGGTCTAGAATATCTAATGTCTTCTGTCCTCCACATCTACACAAATATACACACAAATAAAAACGGGCAGATCTCCATGCATTCAAGGCCAAATTAGTCTACACGGCGGACTACCAGCATTTAGAAAGTGGAACCAAGAGGATTAGAGTATGTTAGCTACATAAGGAATTTGAGGCCAGCCTGGATTACATAAGAACTTCCCCACCCAGAAAAGGCCAGAGAGACGATGCCCAGCAGCGAGAGCCATACTGCTCGTACCGAGGACTTGGGTTGGATTCCCAGCATCCACAGGGCAGCTCAGACCCAGATCTCTAAGGAGATCTGAGACCTTCTGGTCTCCATGGGTAACAGGTGCGCACTCGCGCGCGCGCACACACACACACACACACACACACACCTCATACACATAAAAAATAAATGTTTTTTTAAAGAGAGAAGGTGGGCAAAAATGCCTCCATGGGTAAACACACTTGTCACAAGCCTGATGACCTAGTTTAGTTTGGAGCCAATACAAAGGTGAAGGGAAATAATTGATCCCACAGAGTTGTCCTCTAACCACTCCGTGCACATTGTGGCACATGTACAAATGCACAAACTCATACACAGTAAAAAATAAAATTTTAAAAGAAAATGCTGTTTCTAAAAAAGTAATTGCAGTCACTGGCTGTGGTGAGTCACGACTTCAAACGTGGGGTGGGAACTTGGGAGGTTGTGCAGAGGCTAGTGGATCTCTCTGCRTTCACGGCCAGCCCGGACTACATAGTAAGACCCTGTCTCCAAAAAAAAGGGGCATCAGGGACTAGAGAGATGGTTCGGTGCATAAGAGCGCTGGCTGTTCTTCCTAAGACCTGGGTTTGGTTCCCAGCACATACATAGCAGTTTGCAACTGTTTGTAACTCCAGTTCCAGGGATCCAGTGCCCTTTTCTGGCCTTCTTGGACACCAGGAATGCATGTGGTACATAGACATACATGAGGACAAAACACCCATACACATAAAATAAAAGCATTGCTCTCGCGAGGGGTAAACTTGGTGAAAAAAGTTTGAAATTTTGTATATGTTCTTTTCCTCTTGAGAACAACAGTGTCTGCTCACATGTTGGGAGAAACTACAAGGTGGAAAGACAGGAATATTCCCTTGTGTTTAGAGAGATTCCACAGCTCAAGCACAGATGCTGGCTTAGAATGCTGTGTCAGGAAGAGTTTGCCTCTTTTCCTCTGCTGCTTGGCTTTGTTTAAGCTGTGAATGATTCTGACATTAAAAATCCCCTTTCCTGTTTCCTTTTATTATGGGGCTCACGCCCGGGTTGTTGTGGGACTGTCCGAGTACTTGGCTGCCTTACATAGACCTGATGGCACTGCCTGTTTTGTCTAGATTCATTTTAACTTCATATTTTAAAGTCTATCTGGTTCCCACCAGAGTGAGTGATAGTATCTRATAAGCCTGCCTTGTTTTCATTATAATGTGGGTAGTTGTTCTTTTTAACCCCTCTAATCTGTGTTTCTGCAGGCTTGTCATCTTTACTTCAGAGTGTTACTGGGAACCCCGTGCCAGCCAGTGAAGCCACTTCCCAGAGCACTACAGCTTCCCCTGCCAGCACCACAGGCTCTGCCGTAAAAGGGAGAAATCTGCTCTCCAGCACCCAGTCTTTTATTTCCAAAAGCTTCAACTATTCCCCTAGTTCTTCAACTTCTGAAGTCTCTTCGACATCAGCAAGCAAGGCGTCAGTCGGGCAGAGCCCAGCGCTCCCAAGCACTACTTTTAAGCTGCCATCCAGCTCTTTAGGATTTACAGGCACCCACAGTACCAGCCCTGCTGCTCCACCTGCTGACGTCGCCATGTGCCAATCCTCAGAGGTCTCCAAGCCAAAGCCAGAATCAGAGTCCACCTCTCCAAGCCTGGAAATGAAGATCCACAACTTCCTAAAAGGTAATCCTGGTTTCAGTGGCTTAAACTTAAACATCCCAATCCTGAGCAGCTTGGGATCCAGTGCCCCATCAGAGGGCCATTCCTCAGATTTCCAGCGTGGTCCTACGAGCACTTCAGTTGACAGCATCGATGGAACTCCTGTTCGGGATGAACGGAGTGGCACACCGACCCAGGATGAGATGATGGATAAGCCCACATCCAGCAGTGTAGACACTATGTCTCTGCTGTCTAAGATCATCAGCCCTGGCTCCTCAACACCCAGCAGTACAAGATCGCCACCTCCAGGGCGAGATGAAAGCTACCCCCAAGAGCTCCCCAATTCTGTGTCTACATATCGGCCCTTTGGCCTGGGCAGTGACTCTCCCTACAAGCAGCCTTCTGGTGGGGTTGAGAGGCCGTCATCACTGATGGACTCTTCACAGGAAAAGCTCTTCCCTGATACCTCCTTCCAGGAGGATGAGGACTACCGAGATTTTGAATATTCAGGGCCTCCACCATCGGCCATGATGAACCTAGAGAAGAAACCAGCCAAATCCATCCTGAAGTCAAGCAAGCTTTCTGATGCCACTGAGTACCAGCCAATCCTGTCTAGTTACAACCACAGGGCCCAAGAGTTTGGGGTCAAGTCTGCCTTCCCTCCATCTGTAAGGGCCCTCCTGGACTCCAGTGAGAACTGTGACCGGCTCTCATCCCCGCCTGGGCTATTTGGTGCCTTCAGCATAAGAGGGAATGAGCCTGGGTCTGAGCGGTCACCATCACCAAGTAAAAATGATTCCTTTTTCACCCCTGACTCCAACCACAGTGGCTTGTCTCAGTCTACCGCTGGGCATCTCACTTTGCCACAGACGCAGTACCCAGACTCTCCCCACTCAGTCCCACATCGTTCCGTTTTCTCTTCACAGAATACCCTTGCTGCTCCAGCGGGCCACCCACCCACATCAGGCGTGGAAAAAGTCCTGGCCTCCACGATTTCCACCACATCGACGATTGAGTTTAAGAATATGCTTAAAAACGCCTCCCGCAAGCCCTCAGATGATAAGCATTTTGGCCAGACCCCCAACAAGGGCACATCAAGTGATGGTGTCGGTCTGTCAGACCTCCCCCAGCCCAGCTTGCCCACCACTGACCAGCAACAGGAAGAACACTATCGAATAGAAACTCGTGTTTCCTCTTCCTGTTTAGACTTGCCTGACAGCACAGAAGAAAAGGGGGCCCCTATAGAAACTCTAGGTTACCATAACGCAGCTAATAGGAGGATGTCAGGAGAGCCAATACAGACCGTAGAGTCTGTACGAGTTCCGGGGAAGGGAAATAGAGGACATGGGCGTGAGGTTTCAAGAGTGGGTTGGTTTGATCTGAGCACACCAGGCAGCTCCTTTGACAATGGTCCCTCAAGTGCCTCTGAGTTGGCATCCCTTGGGGGTGGGGGCAGCGGAGGCCTCACTGGCTTTAAGACAACGCCGTACAAGGAACGGGCACCCCAGTTTCAGGAGAGTGTCACCAGCTTTCGTTCCAACAGTTTCAACTCAACATTTGACCATCATCTCCCCCCATCCCCCTTGGAACATGGGACACCCTTCCAGAGAGAGCCCGTGGGGCCGCCATCCGCCCCGCCTGCCCCTCCTAAGGATCATGGTGGTATCTTCTCTCGAGAGGCACCCACTCATCTGCCCTCTGTGGATCTTTCGAACCCCTTTACAAAGGAGGCATCTCTGGCCCATGCTGGCCCGCCACCTCCTCCTGGAGAGCACAGCGGAGTTCCTTTCCCTCCACCACCCCCTCCTCCACCCCCTGGGGAACTTAGCAGTGGAGGGACTGGTGTCCCTTTTGCTACTCCGCCCCCTCCTCCACCCCCTGTTGACCACTCTGGGGTTGTACCTTTCCCAACTCCACCACTGCCAGAGCATGGAGTGACTGGGGCCGTGGCAGTTTTTCCCAAGGACCATAGTTCCCTCCTTCAAGGGACCATGGCTGAGCATTTTGGGGTGCTGACAGGACCCAGGGACCTCAATGGCCCTGGTCTTAGCCGTGCACGAGAGAGCCTGAGCCTGCCTTCCCAYCCTCTGGAGCACCTGGGTCCAGCCCTTGGAGGAGGTGGGGGAGGCAACACCAGCAGCAGTGGCCTTCCCTTGGCTCCTGCACACAGAGACGCCATCGGCCGGAGTGGTATGATTTTACGGAGTCCCCGGCCAGACTTTCGGCCTAGGGAAGCTTTTCTCGGCAGAGACCCATTCCACAGTTTAAAGAGACCCAGGCCACCTTTCGTTAGAGGCCCTCCGTTCTTTGCACCAAAACGCCCATTCTTCCCTCCCAGGTACTGATGGGAATCCCAGGAAGGTATTTGAACAGTCTAGAGAGCATTGGAAGTAGCAGTTTGGTTTTTTGTTTTAATTTGTTTTTCCTCTCTTGATTCTTTATTTTATTTTTTATTTTTTTATTTTTTTGCTTTGTTTTGTTTTTGTAATGAAGGGCCTTCCTTCCAAATTCAGAAAGCATACATGGCAACACTTCGCTGTTATCCAGTCCTCTCTCCATACTTAGGATCCTTCCCAAGTTGTTTGTATTTTTTTTTCTTTCACACACACACACACACACATACACACACACACACACACACACAAAGTAAACATAACCAAAGCCACATTATTTGGCTGGGGGTATGGGGAGTGGGGAGGAAAAGCAGTATTTTATCCCATCTATTGAGAGATTACTTACATTCGAAATAAAACTTCGGTCAGTACAGGTAATAACATGCAATGTTGGGGTGTTCTTTGGGTCTTGGCCTTGCTGATGGTCAGTAGGAGGATCCGTCTCCTTCCCTCTCCGGCTTGTCCCCCTCTTTGTATTCTCTGCCCTGCAGAAGGCTGAGTGTTTGAGAGGGAAACATGGGTAGTGCTGGGCCTGTAGGGTTTACTTGCTTTATTCTAAAGGTGTGTTGAAATGGAGTACTTTACTCTTTGCTTTTTAAAGCAGCCTCCTTGGAACTATTACCAGGCAGTGACTCTGAGGGAGTAAAAACTCATTCTGTGTAGTGAACAGTTTTCTCTTGGTGAATGTGGCAGCACACACAACCCCAGCACTGGGAGGCAGGGACAAGAGAATGGCTAGTTTGAGGCCAGCTTGGGCTGTACAGTGGAACTTGGTCTCAAAAAGAAAGGAAAAAGAAAAGTTTCTTTGTTGAAAGAAAAAAACTGAATATACTTTCAAGGTTAAAATGGGAAATGATCACAGTGTGTAAAGCCAGAGAGGAGTCACTCAGTGGTGCTCTTTGACCAACTGTCCTTTATAACCAAGGAAAGGGGGACACTTTGGTGGTTCCTCCATCTCTGCTGAGCCTTGTCTCCTGCTTCCCCTTGCTTTTCTCCCTCAGTTATTCTAATTAAATTGATAATGAATGTAGGTAAAATGTCGTCCCTGCCTTCTTAAATGTTTAAGTAGACACTTATTTTACTATGGTGCCTAACTGGTGGTTTTCAGCAAACATTAACTACTAGAGGAAGGAAAATATTTTGTCTTTATAGTTTCTTTCTACCCGGACCCCATCACAGTCCTGTATCTACCCTATTCTCGCTGTTTCAGAGGTGATTGAGTGGTATCCSTACAGGATACTGTGTAGGTGTGTCTTAGAGACGGTGGGTATTGCTGGCCATGTCTTTACAGAGAAAGTGGCGTCCTGGTGAATCCATGTTAGCCCTCAGTGAAGAGCAACTTGGTGCTTTGAGTGCCCACCTCCGATCCCTCGCCCTCATGTCAACTGCTGGTTGTTTTGCCGGAGTCATTGCTCTGGAGGGGAGAGCTTTCTTCCCTGCATTGAAAGGCTTGTTTGTGTTTCTGCATCTAATACCTAAGGGAAAGACAATCGCAGTGCTTGGAGTGCTTCTATTTTTGTATCTGGGAAGCAAATATTGCACACTAGATTTTCTSTTAGTGTGTTGCACCAGGGTACATGCTGATAATCTCCAGCTAGGTGTGTTGCACCAATGTGTTGAGCTTTTGAAGGAATTCCAACAAGTTAACATGGAACTATAAGGAGGTAAAGGGGTGCTTTGAATTCCTAAATGGGGTAGCAAATGCAGGGAAGTGCGCATGTGGTCAAAGACAATCCTTCGTCTCAAAGCAAACCACTTTTTTCCCCCTGAAGAAAGGCTTTCCAACACAGCCTAGGAGCTGTGTTCTGTGTGAGGGTGCAGCGAGACACCCTTAGAATGCACATCTGCTTTGAGCCGGTTCTTATTCTTTCCTCTCTCAAGCCTCTCTGCCTTGTAGATCTCCCCACAAAAATGCATGATATCATGACCTCATGTGGGGTTGGGTATATAGCATAGCAAAGCAAGGGAAATATAGTTATATATTGAGTCTTAAGACATTTGTTTAGTAAAAAACGTATCAAACAGAGAGAATGGGGGTGGGGGCAGGGAAATTGTAACTTTCAGAATTGATTTTTTTTTCCCGGAAATTAAGTGGGGGTGTTTTTCAGTCTAAAATAAAAGAATGTGAATTCTTTCTACTGCTCTTATTTAAACTTAAATATACTGTTTACTTGAAAAGGCTCTCTGACTCTTTGATCTCTAAGAAGACAGGCAGGCGTCAGGAAGGCGGTCTCCGGAATGTTGAGGCAGGATGGCTGTCTTCAAAAGCACAGCAGCCACCTTTAACAGGAGYGCGCTGTGCAGCGCMAGGACGCACTTTCCAGGGCGTGGGGTTTGTGGGAATTTGTTTTGTTTTGTTTTTGCCACAAGATCTTCAGTGTGTTTGTTTCAGGGTGAAGTGAGGGTTGTATGAAGCTGTCAGATATTTTAAGGAAATCTTCCTACAACAGTAAATGAAGACAACTGTATATATGTGACATAGTGAAACAAAAGACATTTCTGGTATTCATAAAGATAAAACAAGGATTTTATTCTTCCCGTGTCTGTGATTTAAACTCGGTACCATACTCTGACTTTTGTATTTCACCCTGAGTTTAAAAATAAATAAATAAACAAGATATTTTTTAAAGAATGTACAACATAGTGTGTCTTAGCAAGGACATGAGTCATACGAAGCAGGATGAGTGGTCGTCACTAAGGTCCTTGATGCTCACTGTAAAGCCACAGAGAATTCCACGAATACTCTAGTACCACACAGAATTCAGTGATACCATGTCAGATGGGATTCTGAAGGGGTTTCTGAGGGTTGGTTCAGCTCAGACGGGAGCTCTCTGCCCTCCCGAGGTCAGCAGAACTTGGTTTGACTCCTGGGAGGGCATCATGAGCAGACTAGGACTTTTCTCCTCTGAACCCGGAAACAGTGTTGATGAGTGTGAAACAGCAAGCCCATCTAGACCCTGGGAGTGGGCYCGGCTCTTACTGCAGAGCATCCACGCAGCCCCAATACGCCTGGTGATGGAGTTCGGCCTCAGCTGTTAGGTTTTGAAGTGGCTGTAAATTACTGCTCCTCTCCCCACCTGCATATTTTTAACTGGTGGGGTTACCTGTTAAGATTTAAAAAAGAAAATAAGTAGATATGTTGGATTGATATTCTCACGTGTTCGGTRTGGAAAACAAGTACATGCTTTAGAGGCAACAACAGTGAAATCCTTTTGGAATGTGTATTAATATCATTTAATAAAATAACTAGTTCTAAAGATTTGACACTTTTCTTTGAGACTGGGGCTTTGACAAGGGCCCTTGGCTTTTCTGGTAAGTGCGAGCAGAAGCGACTTCTCTTCTCCAGGAGCCAAAGCTCAGCTCTGTAGCACAGACCTACGGTTAGAGATGCTGATTTTTCTCCATTGAAGATGCATCGTGACCGTCCAGGGCCAAAGGTGAAACAGGCTGCAGAATGCAGAAAGAAAGGAAGGCTGGGGGGTAGCCCTGAAGGCACCACTAGACTGGCTTCTCACCTGCGCGTGTGTGGGGTGGACAGAAGGAGGTATGTGTACCCACACGCACCTGAGGCGGATGTGCCACGGACCCCTCCCCCATCCCATCCCATATGGTTTCTTCATAGCCACTTGCACTTACCTTTCGCAGCTTCTCGGGGAAAAACAAACTGTCTCCAATATTTTTGTTTTCCAGCTTAATAAAATATGGTTTTGTTTGTTGCGTGGTTAACTTTCCCCTCACATTGACCTTTTCCAGCTGTCCTCTTCACTTGTATATTCGCGTCACTGAAGTCTAGCTGAGCCTCGAAGATCTTCATGGCCTCCTGGGTTTTTTGTTTGATCCTCTATGTTGTCATGGGTGAGATGAGACCACGGTGCTCGGGGGTGGTCCCTACATACTATGTAGATAATTGTGTTTTCCAAATACTGTACAATCGTGAACCATGGGAAAGAAATGTTTTCGTTGTAACACTTGCAGTGCCAAGCACCCTACCATTGAAGTACATCCCTAGCCTTCAGGGAACATTTTTAAAGTAATCATAGAATTGGAGGGAATGTGTGGGAATGGGTCCATCTGGTCAACTATCCATATCTGTCCTTGGTCACGTATTGGTGATTAATCTGTCATGCAGAAACCATACTTAGCTCTTCTCTCTTCTCTCTTACTCCATCCTTCATAACCCAATGAGGCTTAATAAATGGAATGTCGGCTTAAAAGCATCACAAGGGATAGTCACTACATCTGGGCCAGGCCTGGGTCACTGGCAGGGTAGAAGGCTCTGAATAGCAGCCCTGAGTTCATGTGTCAAGCTCCATGTGTCACAAGGTCTCAAACGGCAGCAGTCTGGGGAACACGCCCAACTGCTCGAGACAATGGAATCTGGCTCCACTTGAGAGCTCAGTGCTAGCTGACAGCTCTACCCTCGAAAGAGCCCCACTTGGTTGGCTTCTGCCCCCCACCCCCACCCCCAGGTTGTTTTATTCAAGCCAGTCTTACACAGCAGGAATGAGTTACCTCCTCTTGTGTGTAGACTTAGTAACGCCATCAGAATGGATTTGGGGATATTAGGGTGTTTCTCATACTTGCTTATGAGTAACTAGAGATGAGTCTGATCAGTTGCCATTCACAATTGCTAAGGAATAACTCATGGAGGCTGTGGAGATGAGGCTTCTAGAAGGTCACCTGTAAGAGCCATCTTAAAAGTAAACATCCTGTTCTGTGTAGAAGGGGAGAACATGACTTGAAGAAGTGTGATTTAAAAAAAAAAAAACTTGTGCAAAGAAAACACTTTTCCCCTTAGCCGCAAAGTTGGGGTTGGGAGGGCAGGCTAATTCACTGTAGAGTATTTGCTTAGCACATAAAAGGCCCCGGGTTTGATTCCTTAACATCAGGAAACCAGAAGACTGGAATCTATTTAGTTGCATAATTATAGTTACCTTGGGGGAAGGGGACAAAGGGGACTGGGTTGTGATTTGTTTGGGGTTTGTTTTCTTTTTTGTGCTTGGGATTGAACTCAGGACCTCATGCATATTAAGCACTAAACTGTCTCCCTGCCCTCCTGGTTTTCTGTTTGACTTCCCTCATCCCTTTGTTCTCATCTAGGCAGGAGAATATCAATATGGGTGGAGGCACTAGTGACAACTGGGACATAAAAGCCACATCTGTTCAAAAAGATGCTGGCTAACCCAGTCCCCCCCTGGACTTGTTTAGGTTCACGGCAAACTAAATATTCTCAATTCTTCTCTTTTCTATCTCTTGTATCCTGTTGTATTTGTAAGATGTTCTAGTCCTTTGTCAACTCGTCTGTGGAAAAGAATCCGATGCTTCCTTTATTTTTCTTGCTTAGAGTCCTGTAACGCAGCTGGTCCTTGCTGAGGGCAATGGAAGTTATAAAAGTATAAAACTGCCCTCATGTTATACCTTCCACAGACAATACTGRAGAATCTTTTAAACCTGAATTCCCAGCATGTGCTTATGGACTGGAGCTGTAAGAGTGGCAAAGTTCTCATTTTTGAGGCTCTGAACTCCAGTGTCCCTTGACAAAAGTGGCAAAAATTTTTCATATTTTGGGTGCTGGTAAGCAGAATTTGTTAATAGCTAAAATGTATTTGTGACCATGTACTGAATAAATGGGTATTCATTGGAGAGATTTACAAGTAGTTTAAACCTATAAAGCCAATACCCTAACCAAAACTTCAGCCAAGTCAGGCTGTCCGGTCTAAGAGTTAAAAAAAACAAAACAAAACTGAGAAGTTCCTAACTTTTCATTAAGGATTTAGGACACCCTTTACTGCAGATTTTCCTTACACTTCTGTGGACCTCATTTACTCTCTGTAATCAGTCTGCAGAAACATGTTAGGAGACACATTTGTTGGCTTTTTCTTGAAAGTACTTCACTCTAAAAGTCCTGTGGCCACAAGTGTCTGGATCATGTGCTTCAGGAAGGAAAAGGAAAGAAATTCATGTTAGCAAGCATGACCCTTTATGATTATCTGGCCTTAGGTCATGTGACTATGAGCAACCCAGGCTGTGGATTTGGACAGACTAGGACTTGGGCTTGGGATCATTTTCCAGGGTTTAAAGGAAGTGTAAGAACACTACTGACAGAGTTCTGGGAATGAGGTGGATTGTGAAGTAGTACTGTGTTCTGGCAAACTTAAATGTTTGAGTAGGGTGGGCAAGAAAGCTGCACAGGTGTTTTCCAGGTAGACTAAACGCTTAATGTCTCCTGAGGCCAAGGCATGTACAAAGAGAGCAAATGTGAATTGGCCTTAGATGCCTGGCTTGCTACAGTGGGTGAGGGAATAACACAACATTCCTTCCTCCACTGCAAGTTGCGTGATGTGATAGCTGATCTGTCAGCATCAGCCCAGGGCACTGCACATAGTAAATGTTGAAGGATGAGTGTAAGGAACTGTCTTTCCAGGGTGTCATCCCTTTGTGATCCAAAAAAAAAAAAAAAAAAGGACACTGTAGAATAATTTTTATAATTGTGTCAAAAATCTATATCTTTTGAAGTTTCCAGTCAAGTACCAAACATGATCGATACATATTTAGCATAATTATTGAGCACCTCCTGTTTGTTGTCTGCAGTATGACGCTACCGTGCCTCTCTCTGTCCAGTGGCACAAGAAAATCTAGGTCTACCATTGCCATTCTTTCTGAACGCTATTTAAAATGCTGCACTCCGACCACAAGAACACACACATACACACACACACAACTTCCTCCCCACAGCCTAGTCTCTTTCTTTGTATTTCAGGATGTCTAACTTATCAGAAGATGGAGCCCCCCCCCCCCCCAGAGTGGCCTATGACTCAGGTCAGCCGCCCTCCCCAGACAGAACTTTGGGCCTCTTTGGAAGCCTAGGTTAAGCAGCTTGTTCTGACAACTCTTCCACAAGACCCCATGACCACCCATCCCATCACCACCGAAATCTGGGAACGGACTAAGTGTCCCCCACCGCAGGTGAGGGACTAATTGAGCCTCAACAGGTGCTAATAAGTTCATTTCCCTTTATGCTTCTCCACACATCTGACCGGGTTTCTGTTTTTACTGTGTAAAGCTAATATGACTAGTCCTGCCTCCGAGATTTAATGGAGAGGGATAAAAGAAAGGATAAAGGAAGACGAAGGCTGGGTGGTGATGGGAAAGGCTTGTTTAAGGAATGGAGGACTAGATAGAGCTGGTTGTCTCTAAGATGGCCAGGGAGGCCATCGGAAGTAAACTCTAGAAAGAACAAGGTATGCTGGAAGAGTGCACACCTCACGCTAATCAGCACTCACGGTTTTGACCTTAAACTACCTTCTGTGATTTTTAAATTCCACATCTGAGACCAGTAAAGATGGCTCAGCAGAAAAAAAGGCATTCACTGCCCCAAACTGGCAACATGACCTTGATCCCTAAGACCCATGTACAGTAAAAGGACAGAACTGACCACAGAAAGGTGGCATCTGACCTACAAAACTCTGCCACCCACACCTTCAAAGATTCTTCATACACATATACAAAATAATGATTGATTAAATTTCATATCTGTCCCTCAAGTCCCTCCACCAGGACTGCAAAGGAATGGCCGCCAATGTAGTCTTAAGAGTTTACATTCGATGGTGGTAGTGTCTTGCTGCTGGCCTTCATCATATACCAACTACTGAGCTGAGCAATTTACAGAAGATGTAAGATGTATCTCCATCTTATGTAAACTGGAACACATTTGTTTTTTGTTTTTTTTTT
>BDUI01004363.1:77419-89509 GCA_002335545.1 Apodemus speciosus
TGTGTGTGTGTGTGTGTGTGTGTGTGTGTGTAAGTGTAAAGATAGCAAGATAGCAGGGAGCAACTATAGAAGGCTTTGATCTGTTTACATCTATTGGAAGTTTATATTTTGAATTAATTGAAGCTGAAACAGTAAAGAGACATTAAAATTGACTTGGGCATTAACGAACTGTCCAAATGCAGTCAGATTTTCTGCACTCCTCTTTTTCTGGAGTTTTATGTGCTACACCTGTGTTGTTCAGTTAGCTGCTAGGCACATGCAACAGTTTAGATCACAAAACATTCAAAATTCTGTAAGTTACACCAGACATTTTCAAAGAGTGTATAAATGACATGCCTATGACACATGTCCACTATACTGAACAGCACTAATGGGAACTATTTCTACCACTGTAGAAAACTTTAGATAAAATTGATGTGAATTCAGTCTGTTTACTTTTACATTGGAGCTTTAGAATTCTTACTTGGACCATATAGTTTCTTAGAAATAAAGTTTATGGAAATAAAATGTTGAGCCATTTTATGTGTAAGACAATCTTTTTGCTCCTTTTTCCGAGGCAGGGTCTGTGGTAAAGCTTTAGCTGCCCTCCACAAGAATTCTCACCCACACTACAGGGAGCAGGGAGACCGTAGGCGTGCATCACTGCTGGTCCTTTTCAGCAGTCTCCACGGCACTACTACATTTCATTATTTGTATACACTTCCACGCAGACACCAGCACAGTGGGTGCCGGAGCCTGTGCGGTGAGGTCAGCTATTCTGTGCTGATGGTTGGCCTTGCAAAATGGGAATCACACTATTATTTACAAAAGCATAAGACATGCTATGTGGGCTTAAAGTGGTTCCTGGGACAGCAGACAGTGATGTTTTGTGCCATGTAGGACACCACACTGAAGTTAGAGTGGTGGATAAATGGGGGTGGGGGGTACAAGAAACAGGAAAGGTGCTGGGATAGTTTACAAAAACAAAATGACAACACAGAATGAACACTTTGGTTAATAAGTATTGATCTAGAAGTTAACCGGGGTGAGCCCGGGAGTGGTGGTGCATACTTCTAATCTGCATTCGGGAGGCAGAGGCAGGTCGGTCTCGCTGCTGGAGGCCAGCCTGGTCTACATAAGAGTTTTAGGATAGTCAGTACTGCCTCAACAAAACTAAGGGGTGGGAGTTAGGGGAGGTGGTTCAGGCACATATACTAGAGTTTATAGACTCAATGGAGGTGAAGTTAGAGGGTGTGTGTGTGTGTGTGTGTGTGTGTGTGAGAGAGAGAGAGAGAGAGAGAGAGAGAGACAGACAGACAGACAGACAGACAGATAGAGAGAGAGAGAGAGGGATTGATTTTTGGGGGCAGAGTTCCATGATGTTGTCCCAGCTCACCCAATTCTCATTATAGAGACCGGGCTAGCTGTGAATTCCTTGAGATCCACTTGGCTTTGGCCTCTTGAGTGCTGCTGTCTACTTAAGAGGATGTTTACACTTCAGTTTTGATTCATATCTGTTAGATACATTGTAGTAAGTGAATAGAAGAGTTACATGTTTAAGATCTTATTCATTAGGAGTAAAGAAATGGTTAATAAGTAGATATTCACAGAGAAACATAGRAACCAGGGTACCCACAAAATAGAAAGTCAGACTCTTGACCAAATATCTACTTGATTAAGTCAGGGGTTTACCTGCTTGGTAAAGTCTCAAAACTTAACCTATTTCAGTGTTTGCTGCCATATCTAAAGCTAGCAGGAGGGGGGGAGGGGGAGGGGGAGGAGGAGGAGGAGGAATAAAGCCAATTGGATAATGAACCAGGGGAGGCGGGGACCTTTGAAATTAGTAAGATTTCTTTTCCAACTTGGCATAGTTGGAATATTATTCCTGTAATTTATATATTATTACTATAATCCCAGGAAGGGAGGTTGAGGTAGGAGGATTAGACTACTGAATTATRTTCTTTCTCAGTYTATACTCAAGTGCTAACAGAGCAYRTCTCTGTGACACTCAGTAACTCTGCCCTCAGACTGTGCTTCTGAGCACCACTCACTATTGAGGGRTCTGACCATGTGCTTTGGAATTTATTAGTTTCTTCTTTTTCTTGACCTTCATCTTCTTGCTGTTTTGTTGTCTTTTTTTCCCTCTTCATCCTTTGTCATTGATACTTCTACCCTTTCTCCAAAATGCTTTCGTTGTAAGGTGTGCAAAGAAAAGGAATTGTGTCTAGTTAACTGAGGAGTTAAACCCTACAGATGGGATTTCTTACCAAAATACCGAAAGGTATTACAACTGAAAATATTAATAATGGAGAAATGAGAAAAACAGTCCACCTTTGGTGTTAGTATACATTGTAGATAGTTAAGCAAATTTGATTGTGTTGGCCAAGAAATGTATAATGTGTTTTGCTACAGAATTTGGTTTTTATTTTGTGGAAGCTTCTGAAATGAGGTTACCATTTGTTATTTTGGGTTGGGTTTAGCTTTTTACAGAAAAAGAAGTGTGGAGGCGAAGGGGTTGATTCCTTGTGTGTGCAGCAGTCTCTGTTGATGAGGAGAGAGTTCCTGAGGACTAGATCCTGGCTGTGTTCTGATAGTTTAGAAACTTTGCTTAGAAAAGTGGGTCAAGGCTGAGATTGGGAAGTGGACACAGCGTCTGCTCCTAACCAAGGAGCTTTTGGTGGCAAAGGAACAATTAGTTGTTTTCAGTGGAGTCTTACTTGGTATTAACTATATTTCTGGATGGGCCTCATACCCAGGAGTAGTTGGTTGGCCAACACAAAACTAACTCAGTGGTAGTTTTGTAGATTTTTTTTTCCATTTTGCTTTGTTTGGGCATTTTTTTTTTCTTGCTGGTCTTTCGCTTGTATATATTACGGTTTCTGATTTGTGTTTTAGTGGGTTTCCTTCCTTCCTTCCTTTCTTCCTCCCTCCCTCCCTCCTTCCCTCCCTCCCTCCTTCCCACCTTCCTTCCCTCCCTTCCTCCCTTCCTCCCTTCCTAAGAGTGGGCATGGAGTTGGGTAAGCGGGAAAGGTCTGGAGGACTTAGAGGGAAAGGTTGTATCAGACAGGTATGAAGATGGCAGTTCCATGGCCCATGTTGTCTGGCCCTAGCGCTCAGGAGGCAGAGGCAGAGGCAGAACTCTGGGTTCAAGGCCAGCTGAGTTGGAAAAAACAAACAGTAAATAAAATAAATTAAAATTAAAAAAAAGCAAAATTATGTGTTTGTGTTTTTAGAGTACGCCTTTAGTTTTTAAGTACAGGCCAGTATGTACCTGTGTGCAGGTGAGTTGGACACAGTTATGTGACTGAAGCCAAGCTCTCTGACCACTGTGCTGGAGGCCCCAGCTGTAGGGTGTGGGCAGGGTCTTCAAACCCTGCTTCAACATTTAAAAGATGGCGGTCACTCGTTCGTTTTGTATTCCTGCACATGAAGCCCAAGGACTCACATGCTCGACAGTTCTATAGGACCCTGAGCTACATCTGTACCCCAGATTTTCATCCTAACGGTGTTTCTAAGAGTGATTTAGCCCAGTAATGGACAAATAATTGAAACGTGATCACATTTTGCTTATTTTTTTTGGATAAATGATAGATGCTCGTTAGGTTCAATTTTTATCAACTTTGTCATGTAAGGCTTACAAAGTGTTACTTGAGTCTTTAAATCAGTTGTTCTCAATCTTCCTAATGCTTTGTTYGYCGACTTTATACAGTTCCTTATGCTTTTGCTGATCCCCAACCACAAAATTATTTTTGTTTCTACTTCATAACTGTAATTTCGGTAGTTCTGGATCACAGTGTAAATAACTGGTAGGCAGGATAGCTGATATGTGCCCCTCTGATAGTCAGGGTTACACTGAGAAACTCTTTCAAAAACAACACCACCACAAAACAAAAAACTTGGTTTATCTTACATTAGATTTGAATACTTTTTATAAGACATTGTAAAGAATGGTGTTTATTGCTCTTTCTTTTACAATCACCTTTTTAAAAGTCAGTTGAGAAAGTTTGTGAAGTAATGACAAGAAGCATTTCAGGAAGACAGAAAGCTAGGCAGTGCTGAAGGTGAGATGGCCAGAGGTGATCTAGTTCAGAAACCAGGCTGTGACAGTGTCGGTGATGTCCTTCCTTAGGAGTATGTGTGTATTTCGTTTCTCTTAGTCCACATTTTGTCCAGTTGTGCTTTCTTTGTCCTTACTTTTTTCTCACATCCTCTGCATGCTTCTGAAGCTCAGATCTCTGTTCGGAAACTCCCTAGGCTGCACCCCAGAAGCTTTAGCAGTTGGCTACACTCTGAGCAGAATTAACCAAGTTAGAAGTTTCCTCATTGCCTGAGACTGCTGAGTGTAGGTTACTGTAATTAGTGTTACTTTTAGCTGGTGAGTTTAAGAGACTTATGTAGTTTCTAGTGTAGTACTCTCCTGTGTATAAAGGTAAGATAATGTCCAGGCAGTGATGACAGGGAGTTGCCTGTTGGTTTATGTGCTTAACTGGATCAGACCTGTTGTAGTTTTATATTTAAGAAGTGTGTTTCTTCTGTAAAGAGTTATTTGAAAGGCTATTTTTTTCTTTGAATTTTTTATTTTTTAATTTATTTGGTGTATGTGACAAGGTCCCATTGTAGCCCAGGCTGGTTGAACTTGCTATGTAATAAGGCTGGCTTGGAGCTATTGGGAGCTCTGTCTCCCAAGTGTTGCCATTTGGAAGGAGTGCTGGGATTAAAGGTGTGTAACTGCACTTGGAAGTAGCTTTTTCCTCTTTTAAAATGGGAAAGTTTTAAAATGCATAGGCAGAGAAGTGTCAGAACTCAGTTGTGTGTGGTTCATTCTTCTGAGCCTGTTGGGAACCTAGAACTGGGTGTCACACCAGAGTCTCTGCCCTGTGCCAGGTTCCTAAGGGATTTGTATACGTGTTAAACGTATAGTATAAATGCAGAAGTAAAATGAACCTGTCTACTTAAGTAATTTAGCCACTTATTCCTACAATTGTTGTTACTGGTGTTTTTCTTAAATAAGTTTTTTGTATGAGCCGTGCCAGAGAGATGCTAGGTAGAAACACATACAGTGGCAAAGTGTAAGTGTTGATTTTCTGACTGAACCAAGCGAGGTGCACACAGGACACTTTGTGTCACAGGAAATTTCAAAACACATTCCCACAAAACCCCATTGCTATCCACTGTTTCACAATTTTGCTTTATGGGTAGGGAAATGAGGTTTATAAACAGTTTTAATTTTATTTGTGTTGGTGTGCGTGACTGAGGAGGCCATAGTGAGAGTGCTGGAACCTGAGGAGCTGGAGTCACAGACAGTTGTTTGCTGCGTGACACGGAGCTAAGGACTGCGCTTGGCTCCTCTGCAGGACAGCAAGTCCTTTAGCCACTTAAACCATCTCTTTTAGTTGCTGTAACTGTTTGAAAACTCATTGTTTTAAAGCCATTAATATGAGGCCTGAGGGCCGACCACGTGGGTAAATGCTTGCTTGGTGCACAGCATGCGGGGTTGAGTTTGGCTCGCAGAGCTTACATGGGGGTACTCAGCTGCGGTCCCAGCATTGGGAGCTGGAGACATAGGACCCCAGAGACMCTGCCTAGTGCCTGAGTTTCAGGTTCAGTGAGAGGTCCTGACTCAAAACGGAAGTGGAGGACTGGGAAGATGGCTGAGCAGCTGCAGGTACTGACCTACCTGATGAGCAAGCTTGGTTTTAATTGAAGCAGATAGAACAGATGGAACTGTGTCCAGAAACTGCTCATAAAGTATCCCTGCAGGCTGGCCTAGAACTTAGAGATGGCTGGAACTGCTTCCTGAGTGCTGGGATTAGAGGTGCAGGCCACCACTACCTGGCTCCGCAGCGTTCATGACCTGTCTCTTGTGCTCTTATAACTTCTGCATCCAACAGTGGGGAGCTCACTCACATAGAATATATGGAAAGATAGGTTTCAGCTATAATCGGAATGTTTAGCTTTAATCCCGGAGAACCCAATCTGCCGACTTGAATACATTTAGCCTGGCAGTGTCCACTCAGCCCAGTGCTTCACAAAGTTGCTGGTTACTTCATTTTCCCATTCAGGGTCTTTCTTTCTTTCTTTCTTTCTTTCTTTCTTTCTTTCTTTCTTTCTTTCATTCAGATTTATTTATTATTATAAGTAAGTACACTGTAGCTGTCTTCAGACACACCGGAAGAGGGAGTCAGATCTCATTATGTGGTTGCTGGGATTTGAATTCAGGAAAGCAGTCAGTGCTTTTAACCACTGAGCCATTTCTTCAGCCCCCAGGGTTTTCAAATCTGTAATCAAGTTAGGTGCACTTGTTAGTTGTATTACATTTGAAATCTATCGTTAATTTAAAAAAAAATGTGCATTAGAGTTCTGAGTTTTGACAAATACACAGAACCAAAGACTGTACAGAACATTGGCTTACCTTGAAAGTTTTCTTATGTATCTTAGATTTCCTGGATTATGATTTCCATTYTAATAGGGTTGCGGAATAGTTGTATTCATATCAAAATTCGTACGTATATAAAGTTGTTCACATGGAGTTGCAACGTTTTAAAATATTAAATGAGTTTTAGAAAGATTATTCTAATTTAGAGGTAACAGATGAGTGTTTGTGTACTCTTAGCTAGGCAGGTCCTTACGGCTGTGTGAGCTATGCAGGTCCTTACGGCTGTGTGGTCGTGCAGGGGAGGTGTCGGAAGGCAGTTTGGTAAGTGCTAGGACCATGCAGGGAGCTATATGGAAGATTCCCACAGAACCTTTAAAATCTGGGTAAAAGTTGATGTAGTTTTCAAAGAAAGAACAAATGATATTTTTACTAGGAAATGAAAAWTTTTTGCCAATATCGTGTATCCCAGTATAGAAGAGCTGTCCTCTCTAAAAAAGAGAAATATTGGACATTCTTGTTTTACAGTCTTTACCCTGAGATTGATTCCTGGTTATGCTGAAGTTTTTGTGTGGTTTAGTTGAAATGGGGGAATGAAGGAAACTTCACAAAAAGGAGGCAGAGTAGGCGATGGGAAGGTAAACAGAAAAGGCATACACACGGGCTCCTCAGATCTGCAGAAAAGGAAAGACAGTACACACGGGCTCCTTAGACCTAGTTTTAAGACAATACTGCCTGGAACCTCCTATAACTTAGTGACTGAGAACCGTTCTTCACAGGTGAAGCTGTGTTGTTAGCTGCCGCTGGTCCTGAGGTGTGACTGCTTACTCAAAAGCTAACAGTTAACTACACGCTAAGCCACAGACAAACGTTTCTTTGGTGTGGGCAGATTAGGTAAGATTTAAGTTGCTGTTGAAATGAAATAACAGAGAAAGGTTAAAAGACATTTCTACTAGTCAGTGGTTACATTCTTTCTCAGAGCTGGAGCACAGGAGAGAACTTTCTGGGTCCTCTTTTAGTGACCCCAGCTGCTGCCTCTCAGCCACATTGCCCCTTTCAGAAACACAGTTTTCACTGGAATGGAATGAATTTTTTGTTTTGTTTTTAAATTTTTCAGTTTTTAAAAGGAGGAATCATTTAGAACCTCAGTAAGATTAAATTTTTGTATATATTAAAAATACCGTGTTGCGGTGCATTTTATGAGGTGTATTTTGACAGGTTTTGTGAAAAGGCAGAATGGCTGGGGATTGGCGTAGTTCTTTGCTAGCATGTGCAAGACCCAGGCTCAGGTGTTTTGGAGGGGGGACTGTGGGTGGACGACAGAGCTCTCAGAAGTTTAATGGGGCCGTGAGAGCAGCGGGGGACCTGGGCAGGCAGAGCAGTCTTCACCTCCTCACCTCACWAGATGCTGCTGCTGCTGGCTTCTTGTCCTGAGGTGGCAATGACTGTCATCCTCTGGAACGCCCAGAGGATGTTGTTTTTTAAAGATGCCGTTCGTTTTAATTTTACGAGCGTTTGCCTGCATGTGTCTAAGTGGACTGTGTGTATGCCCGGGCACCATGGAGGCCAGAAGAGGGGACCAGATCYCCTAGAGTTGGACTTAGAGGTGGTTGTGGGGGGCCATGTAGGTATGAGATCCAAACGTCAGTCCTCTGCAAAAGCAGCAGGGGTTCTTGACCTCTGAGCCATCTCTAGCCCCTAGAGTACTCTTTCTCCCTTACAGTTTTAAATAGCTGAATCCTGAAATCCATTAATCGGAGGAAGCCATTTGAATGTGTATTAAATACCAGCTGTATAAATCCTAGCCTTAGCATGCACCGTGCCAGAGAGTTGGCTCGATGTGCAGTCATTTAGTCATACATTGTCCTGATGATAACTAACCCAACGTGCACTGCACTGGCTATAGTATTGTTCAGTCAGTGACTCACAGTAGATGCAGACTGTGCTTATATTTGGCTACATACATACTGACCAAATACCAAACTGTAAATAGTTTTGTTTGTTTGTTTTTAAGACAGGATCTCATGTAGCCTTGGCTGGCCTGGAACTTGCTAAGTAGATTGGGCTGGCCTCAAACTCTCTAGGGACTCTCCTGCCTCTGATTCCTGGGTGCTGGCTGGGATTAAGGACAGCCTCACCACAGCTGGTGGGAGCTTTATTTCTTGTGGCAGCATTAAAGAATTGTAAACACGTTAATGTTTTAAAAACATGGCGTTATTTTTCTGACTGAGCTGCCTTGGATCACTTCAGGCATCCCTGAAGTAACGGCGGCCACAGGGCGAGCTGCCATGTATGAGCTGTGACTTCAGCACGCACATCCTGTGGGTGCAGTGCCAGCTCGTAATTGTTTGATTACTTCTAAATTGTACGCTACTGATGGGGGGAAGAAGCTACCTACTCATAAATGATAGAATTAGCCATTTTTCCTCCTCCTAATATTGTGATTTCACATGTATTTTATGAAATGATTACCAGTAAAATCTCATTGTATGTGTGTATACGCCTTTTTTTTTTTTTTTTGAATCTCGTGACACTTAAAAGGAGTGGCTCTCAGTCTGTGGGTCTCGGGCCCGAAGAGCCCATTCACGGGGTTGCCTAAGACCATTAGAAAACACAGATATTTACATTACAATTTATAACAGTAAAATTAGTTATGAAGTAGCAATGAAAGTAATTTTATGGTTGGGGGCATCACCACACCAGGAACAGCTTTAGGAAGGCTGAGGACCACCGCTCTAGAGCATTTTGAGTTCAGCCTCAGCACGACTGACCCAGCTAGTTATGGTTTCAACCTAGTCACGCTCAAAATGACCCTCTGTAGTGTCCATTTCTAGCAGCCTTATTCTCATTGCTTCAGTTTGGGACTTSAGGTGTGTAGGATCGCAGTGTGGTTTATTTTTCTTTGATTGGTTGTTTGGAATGATGAAAAGATCTGTTTTTGTTTGATGGTTAGGACTAACAGCAGTGGCATGACCTGGGTTTGGAAATCCTTGGAAGCTGTTGCTGATCTCTGTCTCTGTCTCTCTTGTTTCTCTGCATGTGTGTCTGTAGAAGGCRTGTGGATTGTAATAGTACAGTCTGCAGCTGYTGCTCATGCATTCTTGTCTTGTTAATGCTCAGGCTCTGYTGTTGGCAGAGGTTAACTCTCTGTCAACATTGCTTCTTCATCCGTGGTGGCATGGATGTGATGTCACCCACACGACTGGACTTACGGTTCCTCCTTAATGAGGAGACTTAATGAGCCCCAGCATCTGGTTAGGCTGGAGATACTTAGTCCAAATGTTGTTTTAGCGTTGTAAAGGCATTATGCCTGACACATAGGCGATACCGAGAGTGCCTGGACTGGAGCAGGGCCCTACGTCCAGGGCAGTGGGCACGGCTCCAGAAGGGCGTGGTGCCGTGCTGTGGTCTCGGTTCTACCAGTGCTTTGAAGAGAGAGCATTTTCAGATGAGGAAGAGTATGGGGTAGATACCTATGCTGGGCTTTCCCCCTTTGTTTTGAGACCGTTACTCTACATAGCCCGGACTGTCTTAGAACTTGCTGTGTAGACCAGGACTCTGAGGTCTGCCTGTCTCCCCCTCCCAAAGAGCTTCTATTTTTTCTCTTTCCATTCTGTTTGCTCTGGCTTCCTCCCTGTTTTGTTCCTAGTAGAAACCCCTGCTCACTAACTGAGGTAAACAAATGAAATCAAATTATTAATTATAGAAAGCCTATTTTTTTTTAAAAAAATCTGGGCTGAATAAACAATGCAGTGTATTAGAGCTCCCACTGCCCCCCAAACCTTGTCTCAGATTCACATCTTGTTTCACTGTCAGGTAGGTGGGGGCTGCCCTTGCTGCTGCTGCTGCCCTTGCTGCTGCTATGGGTCCTGTTAGCGTGGATGCCTGCCTGTTCTTATACTGCACATGTCCTAGCTAGCGGGACAGCTTTGTGAAAATATGCTTAAACTGTAGGGTGTCATGTCTTAAGTTTTGTCTTACTGGAGAAGAGGCATGAGAAAGGGCCCTACGGCCAACAAGACACCAGAAGACATTTTCCAGGTATTAGATGTTTGGGGAGTTGATTCCTAAAGTAGCCAGCTTCTTCCACGGGGTCAGGGTTCCTTGTAGACAGTGGGACTGTGGGAAGTAGACTGTGTGTCAGGCCTTTTTGATAACTTCAGAAAAGTTACTTTTAATTAAGTGACTGAGGAAGAATACAATGAAGCAAGGAGACAAGGAAAACTGGAGAAGAGAATGAGAATGTACGCAGAGGTTGTTACATTTCTGTAAAGCAGGAAGGAAAGGGATCTGGCCTTAGCAGTACATTAATTGATGACCTGTCCCGAGTTTGGCAGGGGGAAAGCTAGAAAGCAGGAATTAGTTGCTCAGTGAACGCTGTTCTGCTGTGCTGGTTTGTGTTAGTCATGTGTGGAGCGTCAGGGAGACAGGCACACCGTAGAGTGCAGGCTAAGTGGACCGAGAACTCTGCGCCAGCAGGTTAGCAACATTTAACAGCTTTGCCGGAACGTAAGTGCTTGCACCAAGGCTGCCCAAGAGGTAGGAAGAACATGTGAATTCAAGGGCTGAAGGAAGAAGGTAGGTATTTACATTGTAAAGCAGAGAGAATGATTTTAGATTAGGTCAATAGACAGCTACCAGAGTTAAGATTTTAGGTCGATAGACAGCTGCTAGAGTTCAGATTTTAGGCGTTTTAGCTTGGCAGTAAGCATAAACCTTTAACATCCTCAAAATAAGTTGTGGTGACAGCTTTGCCAGCGTCTCTGAGACATCTGCGATGACCCCAGGCCCACAGTTAGAGCTGGGGTGAGGGTGGCCATCCTGAAATCCAGATGCAGGTTGGAATTTGAAAAGCATTTCTTTCTGTCAGGCAATTCATAGACACAGAATCCTAACATTCTCATTATGGAATTCATGAGGATTTGACTAGAGAGCATATAGCTACACAGAATTCTTTGAAAAAGAAGTAAATTAAAATGACTGTCCTGTTTTGTTAACAGGATGTTATTATTTTTGTAAGTATTCAAGCCGACAGCAATAATTGTTCAATACCTTAGGGAATGTTGGAAGAGAATTAGTTTCTAAATAATTACAGATGTGAATGTTGAATATGTTTCTCTATTTTTTGCTTTGGCTACAAACTTTTAATTTATTTAAGATTTATTTTTCATTAACATAATGTTTATTATCATGCTTCCACACAGGTTTGGTTGACCCCACCTTGTTTCCACTACCATCTAGTCTGTGGTAGTCATGTGATGTGACATGTACACTGTCACCCTTTCCTCCTTCCCCACTAACTTAAGAAACTGTCCCCTGCTCTCATGGCCCCGTTCTAGGTTCACAACCTTTACCCACACCTACCCACCCACATTTGCACATACGAAAATTTAAAATGTGTGGTATTTGTCTTTTTGAGTCTGTTCCTTCACAATATAATTTTCCATTTGATCCCTTTTCCTATAGATCTCATTCTGTGTGTGTGCACCACATTTCCGTATCCCTTGTGAGTTGATTAACATATCAGCGACTGTCATCCTTGTTCTTGGCATCCATGTGGCCATACAGACAGTCTATACAGTAGAGTCTAAGAGTGCTATAGCTGACTATATAGTATTTTTATTTTTGGACAAACCTCTCTTCTAATTTTCAGAGTGCCTTTACCTATAAACCTTGAAGGAGAATCATGAAGTCCCAAACAGGGACTTCTGAGTAAGCTACCAGTAAGCTAGTCAGTC
>BDUI01004363.1:93624-105078 GCA_002335545.1 Apodemus speciosus
CTTACAGGTTCAGAGGTTCAGTCCGTTATCATCAAGGTGGGAACATGGCAGCATCCAGGCAGGCATGGTGCAGGAGGAGCTGAGAGTTCTACATCTTCATCTGAAGGCTGCTAGTGAAAGACTGGCTTCCAGGCAGCTAGGACAAGAGAAACACCTACTCCAACAGGGCCATGCCTCCTAATAGCGCCACTCCCTGGGCCAAGCATATACAGACTACCACACACGTCCATTACTGTAAATGTATATTGCCCTTTGTATTTGGACACAGACAATTGAAATACTAAACTGTATGTTTAGCTTTCTGCTGAAGAGTTAAATTCCTGTTGAATTTTGCTTAAAGTTTTTATTTTCATTTTTAGTCAGTCAGAAGATGAGTCTGGGTCAGCATCAGGCTCTGGATCTGGCTCGAGTTCTGGCAGCAGCAGTGACGGAAGCAGCAGCCAGTCTGGGAGCAGCGACTCTGACTCTGGTTCTGACTCAGGAAGTCAATCGGAGTCTGAATCAGATACATCCCGAGAGAACAAGGTTCAAGCAAAACCACCCAAAGTTGATGGAGCTGAGGTAATTTAGTGCATAATAGGCTTATGCAATTGAACTGGCTTAAGACAGAAGCAGATGGCTATAAAATACTTACATACACAAATAAAGCCTTTTCTGCCTCTTTCAGTCAGAAATTAAATCTTGTAATTGACTGGACAGTGTCATGGTCTGGGAGTWTGGCTCAGTCATACAGCACTTGCCTAACACGTGTGTTAGAAATTACATGCCGTAGATAAAAGAAAAGRCTGCTTGAGGCCTTCTGGTTAGGCTTGCATGACCTCCTAAGGTCGACAAGGGGTGCTTTACTGCTGACAGCGGGAGGGAGGGCTTGACAGAACTGTTTCCTGCAGCTTACTACCTGCAAGGGAACGATTACTCAGAGTACCAGTCCCTGCAGAGCTGAGATGCTTGGGCCTAAGAGATCACCCTGTTGTAGCTTGGCACAGGASAGCACAGGCAGCTGYGGCCTGTAGGAGGGACGCCGTGCAGATCCACTTTGYTCAGAGAGAATTGGAAGCACCAGGAGCACGGTGGCTATTCCATATAAAACCCAACACGCCATATGTCTTTCATACTCATCTGAAGCCTTGCGTTACTTTCCCACAGTGCAGGGCACTGTGGTCATGTAGTGAGTGTGGAGGATAACTTACTTGGAGGGCTGTAAATGTTGAGACACTTCATCTCTCCCTGCTTTGTTTTTGGTAGTTTTGGAAATCCAACCCCAGTATTCTGGCTGTGCAGCGATCTGCCATGCTCAGGAAGCAGCCACAGCAGACCCAGCAGTGTGCGGCCTCGTCCAACAGCGCATCTGAGGAGGTGAGCTCCCTGCGAGCTGCGTCACAGWGATGTGTGCTTGCTTCCTTACCAACCACCGCTGCTRTGGAGGGACAGCAGGGCCTGGTTAGATCTGCGTAGTAATCTTGACATACGGACATCTTTTGTAGTACCAGTGTTCCTACTTTTAGAGGTTAATCAAAAACAGTTAGTGGAATTTGTTTCCTCATCATGGCAAAGCAGGGAATAAGGTATCTATGTATAGATGCTGCCTGCTGTCCCAGCGCTCAAGAGGCTGGAGCACTGGCCATATGTGCCTGAGACCAACCTGTGGACCTAATAATACTGTTTCAAGACAAGTACTGGAAAAACCAAAGGTGAACCTGCAAGAAATATTAAATATGATGAATTGGCGTAGGAATGAATATTTGTAATCTTAGRACTTGTGAGACGGAGGCAGAAGGATTAAACCTTGGAGGCGTTTTTTCASTGCCCCCACCCTAATATTTTATACCCATATACATGTGTATGTGATGTACACTCATGGTTTAATGGGTAAAGACATTGTTCTATACAAAACAGGACCCCAGATTTGTTATTTTGAGTATTTGTGTATTTTATGTTTGCTTTCTATTGCTATGGTAACCACTGACCAGGAACAGCCATGAAGGAAAGGGCCTGTTTCATCATATACCTTACAGTCTCTCACGAGAAGTCAGGGCGGGAACCCCGAGGCAGGGACTGAGACAGGCTGTGGAGGGCTGCTGCTCTTCAGACTCGCAGTTTACCTGCCTTCTTACACCTTCCATGGCCACACCACAGGAGTGGGCTGGGCCCTCCCACATGAGTCATCACTCAGGATGATGCCCACAGACTTGGCTATAGGCTATCTGANGCATGTAAGAGTGCAGGATGATTGAGTGGCCTGGCTGTTGTGTTAATTACCCAAACAGCTCATCTACACATGAAGTTTACTTGTGCAGAGTTCACTTAGAAACTCATACTCAGTACAACTGCCACAGAATCTGACCCAGAAAACAGATAGAACACTTTCTTACATTAGGTCCACTCCACTGGTTTGCTTCTTCATTCTGATGTTTTGACCAAACTTTTTCTATTTGTTTTGGGTATTGTATTTATTTACTTTGTTATAGGTTTATTTGGATTTAATATTTTTCTAATAGGTTTTATGTGTTTATAAAATTCATGTGTTATAGTTTCTGAAAATTCTGTTTTTGTATCTTTGGTTATCTTCTGTTTTTCTTTCCCCTGTTTCTCATAGGGCATACCCGTTACTTGGTATATTTCAGATAATCTGGTTTTTTACTCTGTAAATCTTTTTAGTTTTTCGGGACAGGGTTTCTCTGTGCAGCCCTGGCTGTCCTGGAACTCTGTTGACCAGGCTGGCCTCGAACTTAGAAATCTGCCTGCCTCTGCCTCCCAAGTGCTGGGGTTAAAGGCGTGTGCCACCACCGCCTGGCTTGCTCTGTGAATCTTATTATGTCATATTTTGWCTTGGTCTTACTCTGCTGCATTGTGTCTAATTTCTTGAGATCTGTGTTACAGCTTTGTGTGCTTGTGTGTGTGATGCTGGCTGCACATATTCCAGAAAAGCACTGATAATTGAGCTTCCCTGTATTCTAGTTTTCAGTGAGAACTATATTGTATTTTCAACTATGGTGTCTTCTAAGCTCTTTATATCTTTTATTAAGATGCTAAATTCTCAATTAGCATGGTTATAAGAAAATAATAAAAGAAGTACTTTGGGCTGATACATAGACTTGATTAGGTTTAAAAATTACATTGAAAATGTATTTGGAAGAATTTTCCATGTTTCCAACATGGTGCCACTTTGAGGAAGACGACCACAGGGTAGAATGATTGGCTTCTGCCATGTCTTACCATCTGACAGAATCATTGTCTGATTTTATGCGTGTTTGTTTATTGCATCATAGTCACAATTGATGTGGTGTATATTAAGCAATTTTCCCCTAGAGAATATATATTATTAAAAATTACTTTAGAGGCTAGAAAGCAGCTCAGTGGTTAAGAGCACTGGCYGCTCTTCCAGAGAACAGTGCTTTGRTTCCCAGTGCCCACCCACATGGTGGCTAACAACTGTCTGTAAATCCAGACCCAGTGTCTGACTCCCCTTCTGGCTGCTGTTGGCACCAGGAATGCAGGTGGCGTATAGACCCCATACACATAAGGATATGTCCCCCATCTTCTGAGCCCATACTAGTTTGTTGTGTTTTCAGGATACTACAGTATAGATTCCTCTCCTRGGGAAGGGTCTCTTAGAGGCAGGAAACTCRCCCAGATGTGCAGGTGTTCACTTGTTCTTTACACACTTGGCTGGATTCTTCCTCTTGGACTGTTCAACAGTTCTGCTTTCCCTTGTGAAGCCAGAACAAGGCACAGCAGGTGGGCGCACAGCAGGCGGGAGCCCCACCGAGAGCAAGGGGTTGGTGAGGCCTGGCCAGGTCATCTTGACCSCCCCACCCCACTCCCCACCATGCTGAGCTCCACAGGTGCCTTTTAGATACTCCAGTCTCTAAGAAAGTGAAGTGAGGAGTTAGAGTCCCTTTGTTTTTAAAAGAACCGTGTCTATGTAAGAATAGTATATATATAAACCTGTAGCCACTTGTTCACATAACATTTTCACTTGAGGGTTAAGTGACCACTAAAACTCTGGGGTTATAAGAGAAATCTTTGCAAAATTCTTCTTGTTACTCTGCTGATATATACTATTTTCCAATATGGCTCAAAGCAATGGTTTTCTTTGTATTCAGTGGAATATAATTTAGTTTTGACCATAATTAGGTTTTATTAGCAATATAAATTACTTATGTTATCTAAATAAAAAATGTTTATACACAGTGAAGACTGGCAGATGTCTGGGTCTGGGTCTCCATCTCAGTCTGGTTCAGACTCAGAATCTGAAGAAGAGAGAGATAAAAGCAGCTGTGATGGGACAGAGTCTGATTATGAGCCGAAAAACAAAGTCAGAAGCAGAAAGCCTCAGAATAGGTGAGTACAAGTGTTTTGATGCTAAAAATTGCCATTTAGAGAATTTTTTTTTTTATCTTAGTGTCTGTAAAACACTTTTCCCCCCCTTCCCTTTCCCAGATCTAAGTCAAAAAATGGGAAAAAAATTCTTGGACAAAAAAAGCGACAGATTGATTCGTCTGAGGATGAAGATGACGAAGATTATGATAATGATAAACGCAGCTCTCGCCGCCAGGCCACTGTCAAYGTGAGCTACAAGGAGGACGAGGAGATGAAAACTGACTCCGATGACCTGCTGGAGGTCTGCGGAGAGGACGTCCCGCAGACGGAGGACGAGGAGTTTGAGACGATAGAAAGGTTTATGGATTGCAGAGTTGGGCGGAAAGGAGGTATGGCTGCAAACATCATTTACGTGCTTGTTCAGACGTCACGGCATGAACGACAGCAGTTCTTAGATACATTCCAGTTATGAAAGAGAGAAAAGTAAATTCTCCTCGCCTTTGCTTACTTACTGTGAAATAGGCATTGTGTGGCCCACACACCTCCGAAATGTCCTAGTAACAGTCCTTGCGTTGTACGTGTGGAAAGGCTTTTAACTCAATAAGGAAAATGGTGTTTCTCTTATATTTTAAATCATTTCTTTTTTTATACTTTGAACTTAAAGAGTTTTAGTTTTTTTGACCATCTCCCCTATGTCTTAAACATACAGGCTCATTGCGTAATGTATCTGGAAAGTAAATTAATTAAAAYAGAAATTTTCAAGTTACTAGTTACTACCCATTAATTGGGTGTGCTATCAAGTATCCCACTTTTTTAAAATGACTTATTAATTAGAAAATCGTACATTTCTTCAGTGTGCACGTGTTTGTGTGCATGTGCTACGACTCCATGAGGCTGCCAGAGGACAACTTGGTGTGTGTTTGTTCTCTCTATCACGTTAAGTCCTGGGGATAGAACTCAGGTTGTCAGCTTCTGTCTGCTGAGCCATCACGTGGCCTGCTCCCGGGTTTTTAAAACTCGAGGGATTGATTGATATAGGTAATTTTTAGTTTTAAAATTCTTAGTTATCTTTTATTTGTGACTTGATTTACCATAATTTTTTTTTTTTTTTTTKTWTTTTAATAGTTTGGTTATTTAGTGAGTGGTTTGTATACATTTGAAGCTTTAAATTGGGAAGAAAATAGCCCTGTAACAGAGTCAACATTGAGCTTGTCTTTTGCCTCTAGCTACTGGTGCTACTACAACCATTTATGCTATTGAAGCAGATGGTGACCCAAATGCAGGATTTGAAAAAAACAAAGAGCCAGGAGACATACAGTATTTAATTAAGTGGAAAGGATGGTCTCACATCCACAACACATGGGAGACGGAAGAAACTCTGAAGCAGCAGAACGTCCGAGGGATGAAAAAACTGGATAATTATAAGAAAAAAGATCAGGAGACAAAACGATGGTAAAGAGYCCTTTAAAATCTTTATTATAGTTCAAGACTTGAGTTACGTAACTAAGAATAAAATAACAGCATAAAGTATTTCTAGTCTATATTTCATTTCAGGGCAAAAGTCTTCGGAATGGTCCAGTCTGAACATGTCTTTGATAGGAATAGCAGAGACTGTCATACAAAAAATTTTAAAATTAAAAACTTATAATGTTGGTGAGGATGTTAGAACTCTTTGCCTAGAATGTGCAAGGTTCAGTCTCTAGCCTCACCATAAACAAAACAAAACAAAACAAAAAATAAAATAAAAAAAAAAACAAAAGAAACAAAACAGAAAGGAAAAAAACTACTATTAATACTCTATACATTGTATAGACTTGGTTTACACCATTAAAAGGTACAATGGCAGCTTGTGTAACAGATAATTATCTGTAAGATATTGTAATTTAGAGGAAAATCTGAAGTCTGTTGTTGCTTTAAAAATTTTCAGGCTGAAAAATGCTTCTCCAGAAGATGTGGAGTATTATAATTGCCAGCAAGAATTGACAGATGATCTACACAAACAGTATCAGATAGTGGAGCGCATAATTGGTTAGTGGTAAATACGTGTGATAAGGCATTATCTGTTTGGTATGTTTTTGAGATGGGATCTCATTCTGTTGCCCATTATGGTCTTGAGCTCAAAACCCATGCTCAGGTGCCCGAGTAGCTGCGATCACAAGTTCGTTCTCCCAAGATTGTGTTCAGAGTTTTCATCTTTACTTGAAATCATGCAAGCAAACATAGGTTTACCTTTATACACAAAACACACGAGCTTGCTTTTACTAAAATATTGTAATGTAGATGACTAATTTTCACTTGCGTAGCCTTTACTGAGTATGCCTGTGATGTAATTAAATATAAATGAAATAAAATGAGTACCTGATTCATCTCACAGCTCATTCCAATCAAAAATCAGCAGCTGGTCTTCCTGATTATTATTGCAAATGGCAGGGGCTTCCATACTCAGAGTGCAGCTGGGAGGACGGAGCTCTCATTTCCAAAAAGTTTCAGACATGCATCGATGAATATTTTAGCAGGAATCAGTCAAAAACGACACCTTTTAAAGATTGCAAAGTGAGTACCGACATTTTTAATTAATGCATATGTGTGTGTTTTGTTTCAAGCCTATATGGAGTGTAGAATCTTGAATAGGCTAAAAGAGTACTTAGTTGGGTATGCCTTTTAGAGGAACTGACACTTCTCTAGTGGCACTATGGTACAATATGATAAATTGGTGGTAATGATTGTGTGGAGACAGAATAGAGAAAATTTCCTTGGAAATTGCAAATATGTGCTTCGTTTAGAAGGTGCAGAAATTGTTGCTGGAAGTTAGAGCTGGGGTGGTGGTGGCGCACACCTGTAGTCCCAGCATTCTGGGAGGCAGAGGCAGGTGGATTTTTGAGTTTGAGGCCAGCCTGGTCTACAGAGTGAGTTCCAGGACAGCCAGGGCTACACAGAGAGACCCTGTCTCGAAAAAAMAAAAWCCAAAAAAAAAAAAAAAGGAAGTTAGAGCTGAAACCAGGGCCTGAGACACTGTCTAGGGCTATCTTCCCTAAACTTTGGAAACTTCTGTAAAAATATTAGTGTGAGTTTTAAAATCTAGATACTACTTTATTACAGTATTGAATTAAATTCCTAGTGGTATTTTGGAAATCATATGGAATAGAAGTCTTATAAACGACAGTTCATGGTTGGAGCAGTGGTTACAAATGAGCTTGGCATTCCTTCTTTTTGAAGTACTTGATGTATGTATATTGTTGGGAACCGAATTTCCTCAGTAACTTTTTTCCACCAAAAAAGGGAAAACATTTTACTCTACATTCTTGCTAGAGTCATAGAAAATAGCCATGTACAAATGAATCATCAGATACAAACATATATTTTTGTTGTGTTTGAGTGCTGGCATCTGGAAKATGTGGAATGTTATAATTGCCAGCAAGAGCTTAGGAGTGATCTACACATCAGATAGAGGAGGGAGCGTTAATTAGCAGTAAATACCTTTGATGAAGCTGTTATCTGTTGCTGTTTTGAGCTGGCCTTGAGCTCAGGATCTGCATGCTTCTTCATGTTTTTAGAAATACAACTTTTTGTCTCATCTGTTGAGCGGGCAGATTATGGGTCCTTACTATATAGTACTTGGCTTCTTATACAAGTTGAATTATATAACCTCTGGAACTAATAATTAAAATGAATGTTAGTGTTTATGGTGAAAGATAGTCTAAAGGACATTCATCTTTTTGCATGATATCTTATATTCTGCATATTAATATTTATTTTGACCAAAGGTATTGAAACAAAGACCAAGATTTGTAGCTCTGAAGAAACAACCATCCTATATTGGAGGACATGATGGTTTAGAATTGAGAGACTATCAGCTGAATGGTTTAAACTGGCTTGCTCACTCTTGGTGCAAGTAAGTATTTTCCGAGTTACCTGCTTACCCTGGGACAATGAGACTTCCYCCTTCTTTGCAGGTTACCAGTCTCCTTTCATAACCACCTAGAGGTGTCAGAGATTTTCACAAACTGAAACACTGCAGCAAAGCAGTATTTACTTGAGGTCTGATTTGCAGGCAGCACCACAGGTCTGATTTAGGGTCTGCAGCAGGCATCAGAGAAATAGTTCCCTTTATTTTAATGCACTCATCCAAACATGTCAGATTTGACTTAAGTCTTTTAAGTGRAGCCAGGGAGCAGAATGAAAGTCATAATTGTCAGTGGGAAGTGTTTTGAGAGTTTTTGGATGGTTTCACATCTTTTAGTTTTACAACCCTGACTTCAGAATCTTAATGGTTTCTTGACAGTGAGTCAGTCTCTCTGTTGCTGTTGCCGTCTTTCTCTTCCTGTCTCCCTGTCTCCCTTCCTCCCTTTCCACCCTTTCCACCCTCCATGCTTGGGTCACAGTGTGCAGACAGCTGCAGGTGGTAAAGGCATGGGCAGCCRGTTCTTTCCTGCTGCCACAGTGTCTTTTCACTGTGCAGTGATGGAGGGCATGGATGGGATTAGTGAGAATAGCAGAGGTGCTGAAGGAGCGAGGGCAGATTTTATAAAGACATAATTCTGGGATGATTGTTGTTGATAAAGTTTGAGTTTAACTTATTTGTTGATTGCCATTCCTAAATGTTTTTATTTAAATGGGAAAATTGTATATGTTGTCATCCATACTTCCTGAAATATTTCCCCATTCCCTAGTTTTCCCTAATAACCACTTGACCTCTGCCCTTTYCCTGACTCTCCTTGCTCRTCCCTGTTCTGAAGTCCACAATTCCTTCAGCTGTAGTTTAGCTGTACGTTTCCACCCTTGTTCTTCCTAGCCACTTTTTACCTACTGCCATATCTACAGTCTGCTTACTGCTGATAGATAAACCACAGTATTGGCTTTGTGATTAACTAAGAGTACTAATATTAAATATTAAAGCAAAATCTGGCCTTAAATGTTATTTGCTATTCATCTTACCTTTCCTGTAATGTTAGTGATTATGTCTTTTGGTGAGGTTTTGTATTTATTATATGTTGTTGATAGAAATAGTGTATTGCATAAAATACCTCATATATATATATATATATATATCATTTTATATAACTTGATATAAACGGGAGACGTAATGGATCTGCTTTTTAACGCTGTAGAGGAAATAGCTGCATCCTTGCGGATGAGATGGGCCTTGGGAAGACGATACAGACCATCTCGTTCCTGAACTACCTGTTCCATGAGCATCAGTTGTACGGACCTTTCCTCCTGGTCGTCCCGCTCTCCACCCTGACCTCCTGGCAGAGGGAGATTCAGACGTGGGCGTCCCAGATGAATGCTGTGGTTTATTTAGGGGACATTAACAGCAGAAACATGGTAAGCTGTTTTTCCATTAACTTAGTAGGCTACACAGATTTATCTTTGAGGATAAGTGTGTGGTTTGGTTTTCTATGTGTGTGTGAGTGTGTGTGTATGTGTGTGTCTCCATATTCTTAATTCTATCACAGAACTTGCTACAAAGAAGTGCCTAGCATGTGCTTAATTAGTTATAATAAAAATCAAGCTATGGGGCTGGTGAGATGCCTCAGTGGRTAAAGGGATTGTCACCTAGCCCAACAACCTGYGTGTGTTTGATTCCTTAAATTGTTCTCTGACCTCCGTTCGTATGCAGGTATACACAAACACAATAAATCAATAAATAAATGTAATAAATTTAAAAGTTCATGCTTGGTTCAAGTGTAGTTGGATATACATGTATGCATACATCTGTGTTGTATGTACATAGAAACATGCACACATACATACATATTCCCCTACACTTCTTTTTGAGGTCCAGGATAGCTTTGAACTCAAAATCCTCTTGTTTCAGCTTCTCATGTGTTAGCATTATAGACATGTGCCACACACACATATACAAGCACATGTATATATGCACATATTATGATATATATGAATTATATTTTTTCTTTTGTGGGAAAATTCAAATATTTATGAGAATAGTTTTAAGAATACAGTGAACATTTGTTAATTTCCTTTCCAAAGTTTTAAAATATTAAATGGTTGTTAATCTTGTTTCATGTATGTGTGTGTATGTATATGTATGTATATTAGGTGAGATGGAGCTTAGATGGCATGTTTTATCTATAAAGATTACTAAGTGAATTGTTTTACAACAAATCTTTCTTTAGTGAATGTAATAAAATTAGGCTTGTTCCATTTTTTTAATGGGATTTCAGTTCTGCATGCCATGTCCAATTCTATAGAGAGCTATTAACTTTATTACATCTTTTTATGTGTGTATCTTAGATGGCTTTTAATTCATTTTAGATATTTAAGTAGAACTATATAATTTGTTTGATGCTTCTTTTAACTTTTTCCTTAAAAATCTCATAATAGATAAGAACTCATGAATGGATGCATCCCCAGACCAAGCGGTTAAAATTTAATATACTGTTAACAACGTATGAAATTTTATTGAAGGATAAGGTATGTGTTACTTGGGTTAGTGTTTTCTGCTCACGGTTTTCCTGTATTATGTGTTGTGGGTCAGAAGGAAGGCATATTTAAGTCATAGAACAGATCTGCAAACTGTAGCTTTGGGTCTTTTAAAAAGTTTTTTTGTTTTTTACTTTTGTAAGTGGCCCTTGAGCTAAGAGTGAATTTTGTATTTTAGAAAGATGTTAAAGGAGTTCTTAACAGGGTGATAGTGAAAGGGTGTGATGGAGCACATTGGTCTGCAAAGTCTAAAATATTTCTCGTCTCATTTTTTAGAAAAAGCTTACRAATTCTTACTTAAGTGGAGGTTAGTTGTTAGTGTCTGTTATGTTTAATATTTAAAAAATAGTGGAAGAGGCCTGTCTCAGTTTCTGTTAATATTTATTGTGATAAAATACTGACCGAAGCARCTTAGGGGAGGGAAGAATTCATTTGACACACATCGTCATGGTTATGATGAAGGAAATCGGGGCGGGAGCTCAGGGCAGAAAGCAGGGGGCGGGCGGGGCACTTGCTTGCCTGCTCTCAGTTCATGCTAAGTTAGCATTCCCACACAGCAGGGTCGCCTACATAGGGTTGGCGGTAGGGTTGGCACCGGCTCCGGTGGCCTTAGCCCTTCTGTAGTCGTTAACAGTCAAGACATGGCAGTCGGCCAGTCAACTGAGGCTCCTTCTCTCAGATCCCTCT
>BDUI01004364.1:37471-48668 GCA_002335545.1 Apodemus speciosus
ATATATATATATATATTCTGGCCCTTCTAGAGCAATATCTTCTGCTGAAGATGTGGACCATGGCATCTCTATTTCTTCAGAAATGCCCCTAACATTAGGAAAGAAGTGACTTGCATAGCTACCAATATTAAAAGCAATCTAATCCTGCATTCCGGCCACAGAGAGAAGTTTCCTAAGTTAACACTTAAAAACCATAGAATTTTCCCATAGTCTCACAACCCAGAAACAATACTGACAATCACTGAAGGCTCATTTACCTTCTGAGCACCTCTTAAGTCTTCAGCCTTTGTCCTGGGTTCAGTTACATTYTACCGAATGTCCCAAACAGTTTGGTGACTCAGACACCAAGAAGCTATCTGAACAAACAGGAAGCACTTGACTAGAAGTGGCTGTGGACCTCAGTGTCTATTAAGTGTAGGCTTTTCGTAAATAATTGAAATTCATAATCTTCCAAGGGCCTTTAATTGAATATTTGGAAGTCTGTATAAAAATAATCAACTAAATCAGAGTAAACACAGCTAGATTAAACAGTGTAAGTCTTCAAAAGGAGCAGTCTAATTAAAAAGATGTATTGTCCTTCCTGGCTGCAGCCGTCCTTGTTGTTTTTAGTATTATGCCACTGGGAAATACAACTGTTTCTGAGCAAATAATTTAAACTCCCATGCTGGGGCTTAAGTGTGGTTCCCCTCCCCTTTCTCTTCGTGCTTGTTCAGGGATAAAGCCGTGCGAATTCTTCAGACACCAATCAGATTTATCATCCTGTGCCTTTTGATGACATCCATCTGTTTATCTGAGAAGCCATTAAAGACTTATTGAGTTACAGAGTATGGAGAAAATTGGCTTATCATCTATGGTTAAATCCAATCCTTGCATCTGCCATCTTTTCAGCATATGTGGTATATTCTGAAATTACCCTGACTTGCAGACCCRAGGTACAAGAATACATTTGCTTCGTAGCCTTTTCATGCCGTTTCTGGAGAATTTCTAATGCATGAGCAATTTGTAGTCCTGGAAAATGTTGACAGAGAGATGTCAGTGCTTTCTCTTGTTAAAAGTTAAAAACCTACTAGGGACCGCGTCAGCTTGTACGACGCATTCGGAAATGGGTGCTGCTCAGTCCTGAGGTTTGTTAGTATTTAGACAAGCTCACTCAATGAAAAATTCAACTCTAGGTCACAGAAGGTAGGACTGTGTTAATCTGAAGATAAAGATACATTAATATCAAGTCAAGATTCAAACAGACAAAGTGATAGCTCATCACAACAGAGTTAAATAAACACCAGCAGGTCAGCTGATAAGACAGAGCAGCCAGTCTTGCTGGGGATGAGTAGCCTGGACTTCCGGGGCTTATCTCACAGCGGAGCAGCCTGAGCAATGCTAAAAGTCCCGTTTCCTGAGCCGGCTGAGGAGGCAATGCTGTGTGGCGAGAACTAATTGAAATAAAGTGAATATTTGCAGTTTCCTGTAGATATTGTTATATCCTGACTGCAGGAACCCCAGAGAAAGCAACAGTAAATCAGCAGCTACTTCACTTTGCCAACTTTTCTAGCATTTGTCAGATAAATAGCGACAAACCTGAGAGAGTAAAACATTTCCTCGGTTTGCATATGTAAATCAGGCTAGTTGGTTTGCATATGTAAATCAGGCTGGAATTCTGGGAAGCCTAGACTTTGTGGGAGTTTTCAGGTTACAGCATAGCCGCTCCTCCCTGAAGTCTAGCCACAACTCAGTTTATCGGCCATTTAAAGAGCATCCTTCTGCTTGAATTTAACTGCACGCTCTCATTGCTTTCCTCTTTGGAAGATAAGTACCCTGAGATAGGAGACAATACCCATAGAACAGCGAGCATAATCAACTGAAGCCTGCATGCCCGATACGGCCGGCTTCAGAATGGTATTCCTTCATCTTGCTTGGCTATAACCTTCACACAGCCTTGGTGCGCACTGTCAGCAAACATGCTGTTTGTAATTCATGGGCAATGCCACAACCAGAGAAAGCCACTGCCAAGGCAAGAATGACCAGCATCCAAGACCTAGACCCCAAAGCACCAGAGGGTAGGAGAGTCTCCCCGGCTTATTTCATATCCCACTAGATCCCTCTTCGATATAAATGTGAGTAGGGTGGAAAACCAGCCAAGCCCTGCTTCGAGGTCAGGAGTCACATGCTCAGTGATTTGAGAACTATACACTTTCTTTCTTCCTTTACCACCCACACCCACCCATCAACCACACCCTCTCATATGCCCAGCCCTGAGATCCTATGAGAAAACAAGTCATTCGTTTGTCCGGGCTTCTTCTTTCTTTCTTTCTTTCTTTCTTTCTTTCTTTCTTTCTTTCTTTCTTTCTTTCTTTCTTCCTTCCTTCCTTCCTTTTCTTTTCTTTTTTTTAAAAGACTTGTTTATTTTATACATATAAGTACACTACCATTGCTCTCTTCAGACACACCAGAAGAGGGCACCAGACCCCATTACATGGTTATGAGCCACCATGTGGTTGCTGGGAATTGAACTAAGGACCTCTAGAAGAGAAGTCAGTGCTCTTAACTGCTGAGCCATCTCTCCAGCTCCAGGCTTCATTTTGACAAGTAGATAAATACGGTTTCTTAGACCTTTGTCCTGGGAGAGCTTTGGACATTTTGTTGCTCAGTTTGGTCTGTGATCTACTGTGCTAAGCATTCTGAGGTTTGGTATCTGTGCCCCTCCCTTCTCCTTGGTGGTTTCTGGCCCTCAAGGACACAGGAAGCAAGAGGGAGGTGGCAGGGCGGATTGGGCTGAATGAGGGCTGTAGAGATCTTGGGGGGTGGGTGGGGATTTCCAGGGTGGATGTATATTATTGGCTAGGGTGGGAGTGGTTATCTGGAGAGAGGAAGTTGAACCTGCAACCTGGCCATAGGCTAAGTGACTTCCTTCAGAATTTCAGTTACAGGAGGGAAGGGCTGATTGGTGGTCACCCACTACCTAATTATCATACTTGGGAAGAGCTTAGCAGGACTTATATGCTGAAGCACTTGCAGGAACCTCTGTGCAGAGTCATCATCTAGATAAGGTGAGGCACCTGTGCTCAGAGATARTCTCCAAGTAAGGTCAGGCAAAGAAGAGGAAGCCTCTCTAAGCAAGGGAGCTCAGAGAAATTATCTGACATAATGGACTGCAGCCTTCAAGCAGGATCTTTCAACAGTTATCAAAACATCTGATGGGTGGGTACACACAGAAATATGTGGACATTTTATTTAATGATTGTGTTAATTTTAGTTTTATGTAAGAAAAATATTAAAGGGTTTTCAATAATTTCATGATCAGTTAAGGGTATTAAATCAGTTACAAATAGCTTCAAGGCTGGCTAATAATACACTTCTGTGGACCAGGGGAGTTACTAGAGCAACAGTGTAACAGTGCAGAGGATAAAGTGTTACAATATAGCATTGGCCCAAGGCRGACATACCACAGTTCTTGCATCCTTCCTATCYGTGCTCCCTGTGTGAATTCAGTGCTACGCTACTGCAGTAGAAGCTAAAGCTCTCTCCCAGTGTGACTTCAGAGGATCTGTTGAYCTGCTATGATTCACCGTGTTGGTGATACCCTCCYTGGACTCTGGACTCTACCTCRTGGCTTCCTTAGAAAGCAGAGTCTAAGAGCAGAAGAACCTTGCTGTTGTGGGCTGAGCACTTCCAAGCTTACAGCTTGCCCTATTGTAAACCTATTTTCCCATATCTTTCAAAGCTCGAAAGAGCCTGTCTCTTGCAAGGAGGCTCTTTCCTTGTGTTCTCTGGCCTTTGTCTTTCTTGGGTTGCCATTTGGTATTGACTAGAGAAATTGAAACTATGGTGTTTATCCTTACACACATCTCTGAGAGAACATTTCCCAAATATCAGGCACTGTTGAAAAAGGAAATCAGCCATCTGCACACTTCTGGAGCACAGAGGAAATGCTGATAATACTTCTATGAAGGAAAGTGCAGTCCCTCGTATAGACCATAAATAACTGAACCTCCCATTTCTACAAAGGATAAGAACATTGATACCAGGGGAAGAGCAGAACGTGGGTTTTTTGTTTTGGGTTTTTTTTTTTTTTGACTCATATTCCAGACTTGTCCAGCACCTGAGCAGACCATCCTGTGAATGAGAAGAAGATGCTGAGATACTGAGAAAGCATTCACTGCCAGGGTTTTAATTTAATCCAATGTGAACTAAGAAAGATATTATGGATTTTGAACTGTGACATGATATAAAAATTTAATTTAMAGAAAATAAAGTTTGCTTTCTACAATGGATTAAAAAAAAAAAACAGGAACCAGTTAGGAAAAGTGCTGAGCAATCTGAGAGAGTAAGGTTCTAGACACAAAGAGGATCTCGAGGGTTTGCAGAAAGGATTGTTAATGAGACTGTGACAGAACCAAATGAAGGTTACAGGTAAAGTCCCTTATCCCCAGCATCAGATATTGCCTGTGTATTCCTGAACAAGGTTTATTARCAGCAAGGTATCTTTAAATGTATTTATATGATTTGATTTATGTTTGCATACATGTCTGTACAGTACCAGGGCTTCAGTGCCAGTGGAAGCCAGAAAAGGATATCAGATCCCTTGAAACTGGAGTCGCTGTATGTACATGTGCTGGAAGTCAAACCCAGGTCCCCTGGAAGAGCATCCAGAGCGCTTAACATGTGAGCCATCTCTCCAGGCCCCAATAGCAAAGTTTTTAATATAGCTTGACTTGAGAACTCTTCTCTAGTTGAATTTTTTGGTTGGAGTATATATTTTGAGACAGGGTCTTACCATGTAGCCTTGGCTAGCCTGGAACTCATGTAGTCTAGGCTGGCTTCAAAGTCACAGAGATCCACCTGCCTAGGCCACTGTCCTGCTAGGAATAAGGGCACATGCTGTCATGTCCAGCCCCAATTGAAAAAATGATCTCCTGGAATTGCCCTGAACATCAGCACTGGGTACTAACTTATTCTGAGGGGTTGCAGGGTGGGGGGGTGGGGGGAGGAGTGTAGGATCATGTTGAGGGTCATGTATTCCAAAAGAAATCCCAAACCAAGATGTAAGTCCTGAGGAAGAAAACAGTATAAAGCAATGGTAAAGAGTTGGTGATCCATGCAGAGCTCATTCATGCACCAAATAGGAGCATTGCTCAGATATGTGAAGCATCTGTGCTTGAACTAAAGGTTTGCTTAGAACATTTTCTTCATTTATACCTAGTCAGCACCAACCGTGTCCTGCTGAACAGTGCACAAAGCTTGCCTGGACCTGCCCTTTCAGAGGTTAGGGCCCTGTGCAAAAATTTTGAAGTCCAAACAGAAATTAACCAGGCCAAGACTATACTGAATATATTGTCTAAGGAGTGAGGCAGAGCTTTATAAGACACTGGGACTGGTGGATGGCATTCCAGAGACATGGTAGGATCTGGACCTCAAGTCTCTTGAGTTCCTTGGCTAAACTGATTCCCTGAGTTGCCAGCATGGACTAAGTCAGCCTCTCAAGACTTGAGGGCTTGGGTAGGAAAAGATCCAGTGAGAGAGACAGTTTAGAAGAGCCAACACTGGGCRTCTTGCAGTTGGGAGTGAGAAGTTGGCACGAATTACCAGAAAAGGTTGAAATGAAAACAGAGTTAAGTGTCAAGTGTTCTCTGCRCCCAAGGCGAGTAAGGTCAGCTAAGTGGGAAATGCCAGAAGGTCAGAGCTTTGGGGCCTCAATTGAAGGAGTATGAATCGCTTACACCCTGGGCATTTTACCCTGGGGAAATACAGCTTTTCTCAAGTTTGATTTTTAACTTGCATAATAGGAATATGACCACCTACCTCTTGGGAAAGAATCAGAGGAGATAATGTCTATAAAGTGTTTAACTCTATACTTGACAGACAGTACGTTCTCACCCCTCAAATGCCGTATTCTGTTTTGTTCATACTTATCCAGGCAATAAATACCAGAATACCCACATTCCCAGTTCTGTAACTACCACTCCCTGTGCTGTTCAGAAGCTCGAGACTCTTCTGATGTTTGCTCAGTTTGTGTTTTTCACAGGTACAGTTCTCTGGAATGAAGCCTCCATATTGGGAAGATAAGGAGACTACTCTGTAGACAGAGAAATTTGATGAATGAATGCATACTGCAGAGTCAAAGAGATCTGACAGTGATATGCACAATTAATTAATTGCTAAGATAATGTGCACTTGGAATAATTTTAAAGTGTTTTTTGTAATTTGCGTTTTTAAGTGGTAGTAAATTAAATTCTAGCCTTTGCTCTGAGTGTTCTTTTAGCCATAAGTCTACTGTGTTTTAATTAGAAAATTCTTTGACAGTTCCAGGAAAGGAAACATTTTTTTCTCTGTTTAAAACATTTCTACCACTTCAGCTAAACAATTTATCTAGAATGATTTTTTTTCTTTAAAAGGAATAGTAGACAATTAGAAAGAGAGTACAGTAAATTTTCTGCCTTGTGGATGAGAGCCAAGAGTCATGCAACTTCTGTGCTCTATAAGCAATTGCAAACTGAAAAACGAGTAACTGGTGTATCATAATAGACTCTTCTCTGAGAAGCCATCACCGCAGAATGTATTTCCGGGCTCTTAGAGGCCGGAGAACAAAATTGAGAAGAGAGGATCTGTGTGATTGTAGCTAAGACACAAGTTACACTGGACTTCGCTTCCTGTAGAACTGAAGTTACATTGTTGCTATAACTAGGAATGGAAAGGGCATTCTGTGTTAGAATGTAGCCTACCCCATCCCCTCAGAAAATCTGTAACCAATACACATGGCCGAAGATGAGCCAGCCTGTTAACCTCCCTGATTCTGACTAAAGAGATAGCTGTAGAAATCACACTAAGAAGACTGTAGATCTTCTTAGACTGAAGGCAGTTAAGAGATGGTGAAATGCTACCTTTCGAGAATGGGAGTGAGTGGACTCAATTTAGATAGCCCCAGGATGTGCTTTTGTGTACATGAATGTATGGATATATGTATATAATAAGCATGAGTCTGAAAAAGGAGAGTGATAATGAGCTAGCAAAAGCCACCAGCTATAAGTCAAGCTGAGGGTTAATGTCTTGAATATGTAAAGAGCTGAACAAATCAAACAAGCAAAAAGCAAAACTGATGACCACTAAACAGGTAATGAAGAGATSGCTCTCTAAACAAGAAACACGCTGCTCAATAAATAATTCTTAAAAGTGTTCAACATTCTTAACCACCATGGAAATGCAAATTATAATGACTTTGAGATTCCATTTCACCCCAGTCCATGTAACTATTGTCAAGAGATAAAAGCTGGTGAGAATGTGGGAAGGGAGGAACACTTAGTCGCTGCACACACACACACACACACACACACACACACACACACACACATGAGAGTGGAATTTTCTTCAGCTATAACGAAAAACAAAATCATAGAATCATCAAGAAAATGGATAGAAATAATAATTATTATATTAAGTGACATGACCTAGACTCAGACATTGCCACACGTTCTTCTCTCCTGCATACAGATCTCAGCTTCATTTTTTTTATATATATGGGTGTAAGCCATATAAATACAAAGGGACCCCAAGTGGGGGAGGGGCTTTAGGAAGGAGGGGGATACCTGTGACATGAGATGGGGGAGTGTTGGAGGGCATGGGGGCGGAACATTGGGAGTGTGGGTGGTCATGGGAGGAAGTGGAACATCAGAGAAAAGATTAGGAGAGGACAGACATGAACAAATTATGAAAACACCACAAACCACATTACTCTGCCTCCTAATTTTGAAAATAAACCAAATGGTCTGTAGTAAAAGGAGTTGACAAAGTATGTTGATGCTCACGCACCCTCTTGATAATATCTGGATGAGCTCATTTGAGCAGCGGGAACAAAAGTACTRTTTGGCAATATTTAAATCCTATTTAATATAAGCAGTAACCAAATTTTACCCAATTAAGTTGAAGTATTTCAGCCAAGTGTGTATCTACACAAATGCTATGTTGGCTTAACTTCTCTCTGAAGACTTGAAGATATTTTTCCCTTGGCAGGTAGAAAGCATGTATATTTTATTTGTGTTTTGAAAACTATTTACTGAGCGTGAGTGTATTCCTAAGCACTGTGCTGAGTACCAGGCATACCTCATGAAAATGTTGCTTACTATCTTGAGTGGGGGACAGACAGGGGTGAGATAGTGCTGGAGGAGCCTTCTCTCCTACGTGGACCCGCTGTGATGAAAGTGCCACAGGGCCACACCTCAGTCAGGTGCTGCAGGTCTAGTTTGAAGGCCATTTATGTGTAATTCTGATGTGCAGAAGAAATGGAAGATCCTTGCTCTGCAAGATGTCATTCTGCCAAATGCCAAATCTATTTCAGATCTTGCTGGCCACATCAGAAACATGAAATTCATTCTGGCCCATGACATATATGCAGAATTTCTCTCTCTCTCTCTCAACTCTTAATCTTGAGGACAGCTTTATTACTGTTTAGAAGAAAAACTCCCAGGGTAGGCAAACTGTAAATCTCAACACCCGCACACATGGAGAATAGAAAGAGAAAGACCCATGCTACTTTCAAAGGATCATGTGGTAAGAGAGGACAGATGGCTTCTGAGGACAGTGAAAATGCCCAGAGTAATGGAGGACACATACTTAGCCTCTGGCTAGCATTGGAGACAAGAAAAGGAGAAAATTACAGGACTAAGAAATTGGCAGACCTAGCCAAACCCCATGACAGTGCTATAGGACTGCACGCACTAGGAGGCAGAATTCTGATAGGGAAATTCTGATAGGCAGAATTCTGATAGGATAAGTATTTCTCCTGTCTCTTTAGCATGGCTTAAGGTGAGTTGCTGCTGAGGGGAAGCACACCTCCTATTTTTAAGTAAGATAGGGTCTCTTGCTGAAGATCAAACAAAACTGGCTGGCCAGGGAGCTCCCAAGAGCCCCCACTCCAAAAGCACAATAATGGGAGGGCGTGGAGGGCAGGACATCGGGAATGTGAGAGGGCATGGGGGTGAGTGGGCCATCAGAGAAAACCACCATGACCACCTTTGTATATAGTGTTGGGGATCAAAACTCAGATCTTCACATTATACAATAATGACTTCACCAACTGAGTCATCTCACAGCCCCACAGGAAGCTTCCTGCACCAGCAACATGATGCCCCATTCTTGTGGGAAAATTTATCCTCAAGCAAACTGTGGTTCGGGACAGCCAAGGAAGGCATTTCCACCCTGAAAATGAGCTGTGCTCACTCGAAAGCACCAAGAATTCACGGCAGCAGAGAGGAATCTGTGAATGATTGGCGGGACAACATGATAGAACATTCTGGAAATGAAGGGAGTCAGGCTGGGCAGTAGGGAGCAGGAACACTTTCAGAAGCTTGAAATCACAATGTCTCCAAATGTTGAAAGTTAACACAGAGATGACAGCCAGTGAACAGGGAAGTGAGGTAACAGTGGCCTCAGGCAGGAAGTCTTGTGCTGTAGACCAGCCATCCAACACTTCCTAGAAGAAAGTCACCTTCCCCAAGCCTTCAAGTAGAGTGCTCTAGGCTGGCGGTGACTTCAGCCTGAGATAGATCTGTATATGGAAAGCTTTTGCAAGCACCCAGGGACCTGTGTCAGTAGGGTTAGCCCAAGCCTAGCCAAGGAAAGCCTACACTCAGGAGAAAATCAGGGGAATCCCAGCTGTGGTCATGGACATCTGTGACAGAAAGAAGAACGAGGCAGGTTGTAAAATCCTCAGCCAATTGGGCATCCATCATTTCTCTGTTGGCTTTTCCTCTTCTTAGCGTGTGATGGAGGGCATGCACATCATGCATGCATGTGGAGGTCAAAGGGCAACTTTAGGGAATGGGTTCTTTTTGACTACCTGTGTGTGGGTTCCAGGAATGCTACTCAGATCCACCGGCTTTCATAGCAAGTGCCTTTGCCCTCTGAGGTGTCTCCTCAGCCCCCTGATTGGATTTTGTCCTGAGTCTTACATGCATCAATGTAGTTAAACCTTGTCTCTCACACATCCCCAGTCCAGATCTCTGGCCTCCCAGGTGCCAGGTTCCAAGGACCCAGGGGAGGTCCAAGCTCATGGGGTTCACACATCTCCCTATAAATGGTATCGGAGGTCCTGAAAGTGGGCAGGCAGCTCGTTTTGAGTCGCATGCTAGCTATAACAAGACCTGCTCCGGAAAGGGAAACTGAGGCATAAAGAGGCCTGTGAAATGCATGAAGGTAAGGCTCCCACCCTAATACCACCAAATATACTGGTTCAAATATACCAAGGTCCTAGCACAGTTGGTAACTGGCAAGTGTCACATGATCAGTACTTAGCACTAACCAGCATGTGTTGTCTCAGGGGGGGATGTTGAATTATAGGAAACAGTAAATACTGAAAATGAAGAAATAGATACATGCATTATGATTTCCACTGGATCCCAGCAGAGCTGGGTTTGTCGCAGGGATGGACAGACAGGCCTTACAGGAAGCTAACCTGGCTTTGGGCTCCCTGCCTCCTTAATGAGCACTAGTTATTCCTGAGCATTTCACATGAATGGACCAAGGTTACTTTGTAACTATAGCTCTGTCTGAACTCTCCTCATCCAGTTGTACATTGTCCCGTGTCCCCTGCCCGTAAAGCTCATACAAATTCCACGCTGCTGCAATGGACTATCCAGGACATAAGTCTACAGCTCTCACCAATTGTATGGAACGGCAGATCTGGCTTAGCTTTGTGCAGACAGTCGGAGGCACCTGTGGGCCCTAGACAATCTTCAAATTCATCTGAAAGGAAGCACTGCACAGTGYGAGGGAGCTCACTTTGGGAACTCCAGCAGATCATCTTAGACACATCTGTAGTAGTAGTAGTAGTAGTAAGAGTAACAACAACAACAACAACAATAATAATAATAATAATCAAAAACTATCTTCTCTTATGTTACAGAAATAAAGTCCTCCTTCTTAGGCATGAGCATTTTCAGAAGCTAGCAGGGAAATCCCATCTTTAGTTATCTCCCTCACATAACCAGGACTATACATACACCAAAAGACTTATAAAAGAGTGTTTACAGCCACACGATGTATAATAGCTAATAGCTAAAAGTTTAAAATAACCCTAAACAGCCGTTAAAAATATAATTGGTAAGGAATCGTATATTCACACTAAGGACTAGTACACAATAATTGGCTAAATAATTGTTATAAATTGGACATACATGAAGCCAGACAAAATAAGCCAGTCACCTGAGGA
>BDUI01004364.1:89554-102911 GCA_002335545.1 Apodemus speciosus
TGTGCCGAAGTAAGCATGCCTCCACACCCACCAGGATACACGGTGACTGGATGGCTCTCTCCTTTTAATAACATTTAATATCCTCTTTTATGTTGGATTCCAGCTCAACCCTCATTTCTTTTGCCAGAATTCCCTAAAGAATCTTTTGTTTCCCTCACAGTGAGAATGCTTTTAAAATTTTTCCCTGTTTAGTATTGTTTCATAAAAGAACCTGGGGTTGAAAGATGGAGTAGGGGGAAATGTAAATGTTACTGGGTCCCACGTATCATTCTGTATGAACCTTGCATTTAAAAAAAAAAAGTAGAAGAAGAAGAAAATCCTTTCATCCCCCTGACACTGCATCAGCTCTGGCTCTCCCTGGGGCAGACACTAAGATAGGATGAGGGGCTGTGTGGAGCCGTTGGAAAACTCTGAAGAAGGCAGGGTGGACATATGTGGGTGGAACTCTTACAGGTGTGAAAGGCAGAAGGAAGAGAGACTGGGAAGGAAGTGAGGTGTAGTTCTGAGAAAACTCTGGACAGACCAAGGGCTAGTCTTCAGGTCAGTTACCTGCTGGGGAAGTCTCACACATGCAGAAAGTCTCACAACCTTGCACAAATGAACCTCAGCAGCAGTAGACGTGATGCCAACTGAGGGATCTGCCCATCCCAGCCATTTTGTTACCACCTGTCTTAGGGTTTCATTGCTGTGAAGAGGCACCATGACCAAGGCAACTCTTATAAACATTTAATTGGGGCTGGCTTACAGGTTCAGAGGTTCAGTCCATTATCACGGTGGGAAGCATGGCAGTATGCAGGCAGGCATGGTGCAGAGGAACYGAGAGTTCTACATCCTGATCTGAAGGCAGCAAGGAGGTGACTGTGTTCTGCAGGCAGCCAGCAGGGGACTCTCTTCCTCACTGGGCGGAGCTTGGACACTAGGAGACCACAAAGCCTGCCTACAGGGTGACACACGTTCCCTAACAAGGCCACTCCTCCTAATAGTACCATTYTCCAAGGGCCAAGCATATTCAAACCACCACACCACCTGAAGTATGGCTCTTACCCCAGAGGACGAGGTCACTACCTGCCAGGACAGTTTTGTTCCTACTGGCCATTCCTGCAGTGCCCAGGGCTGTCCTTTAGAGTTATCACAGGACCATTGGTGGGTGTCAGAGACTAAGGGTGAGATCTCTACTCTAAAAAATCAGCCCCAAGGCTACTCACAAGTTTGCCCTCATCCTAGATGTTTCTGCTGTCTTGCTTCCAAAGCTCAGCACAGCCAGGTTGTAGAGTTCACTCTCGGAATTGTTTGCCACTGTAAAGATTCCCAACTTTGAAAACAAATAATTTTCCAACTCCTAAAGATATAGTTGAGTCTAATTTTCCTCTTAAAAATGATTGCAAAAGAAAACAAAGCCTGTAATCAGGGTCTCTTGTCTAATGGACTAAATTTAAAAAAGCAAATATGGGGTTTATTCTGTCCAGTCTTTCATACTGCTGAGTGTCAGCAGTACTGCTAGGGTGGATACTATGTTTCCATCAGTGTGCTACAAACTGTGTTTCTAATGTGAAAGTATCCAGAAGTCGTAAGAATGTCAGAATGTCTACAATCCTGACCTTGGATTTACCAGTTCCCAGGTACTAAAGTAAATACACTAGTGCTCAGGGTTACCAAGGATAGCCAAGATCCACTGCATGTGAGTAAAGGCAAGAAGGTAGAATCACAGTTACAGTTTCCCAGGGATTCCAGCCAGTCTGTGCCAGATGCCCATAACCCATGACATATGAGGAGACACTAAGCTGAGACAGACCTTTCCATAGAGGTTGGCTAGACACTGTCCAGTTACACTGCTGGAGGAAAATCAACCTGTCAGTGTTCAACTTCCCAGCATTTCCACTTACCCAGGCTAAGAACCATGGTCACATGTACCCTAGGGACCCTGACACCCAGCACCCCTGCCTGACACCAAGAAATGCTGGATAAGTATTCATAATAAAATAATCAGATAGACTTTAATTCTGATTCTGCGCATCTGAGTTGCCTATTTGAAGAATGAACTGGATTACAAGAGGACTTATTTTAAAATCTGTTTAATGTGCAATTGTATAATGCAGAGTCATCTTATGCAGTGGGACCTGAACAGCTAGAAATGGCTTGACTCTGACTACAGGATCCAATTTCTGTGTTCAGCACAAAAGCCACATTGTTCTCATCGATCAGCTGATAATAAATTAATGTTTACAGTTATCACAGTAATTGGTTTAAAACATGATAACCATAACTTGTGCTTCCACAAATAAAACAATGCATTTAACAGTGCACAATTTTATGTTAAAGCTGTGTTTGTTTAAAAAAAAATTGAAAACCTCTGCTTCAGCAACAACCAAATTGGCTTTAAGCCCAAGATTTTTTCCTGGATTTGCATCCCCCTGTACCATAATGTATCTGGGATCCAGAGAACTCATACAGTGATCATACAGACCTCATAGTCTGCAGACCATCGAGTTATGTGAGAAAATCTTAGCAGTGTTTGGCAGGGCACCCTCTCAGTGTTGTTTGCCATCTTCTCCCTTACAAACATCTCTGTGTCAAATAACCACAGAGGATTGCATAATACACACACACACACACACACACACACACACACACACAAACCCAACCCTTCCTGAATCCACGTGGTCATTAATTTTATTTTTCAATATTTGGAGAAACACTAATTATTTTGAACCCTTTTGCTCTCATTGAGTAAAACAGTTTTTGTTTTTAGAATTGACCAATTTCTTCTCAGTCCTCTATTACTGTGTACATTGTYACGCCAGCTCACACCTCCAGCTCATGCCTCCCTTGAGAATATGAATGGCTTGGGGTAGGAATTATGTCCTCCTGTCCCTCTTTGCAGTGAAGACTGCACAGCAACACACAGCTCATTCTAAACAAACACTTGCTTAAGTCGTGGAGCGTGTATATGAACTGTCTGATGCACTAATGTGTCTGTTGTGAGCGCTTATAAATATCCCATCATTCCCTAGTCTTCTGAGGTGGGCATTGCTGCCTCTTACACGAGGAATTGGAAGCACACTCAGCATGTTGAAGTGACCTGGCCAAAATCTTAAGGGTACAAAGTCTTAAGGGTACAGCCAGGTGCAGAGCGCTGGCCCCATATCTGTTCTTTGAHGCTGGCACAATGCTAACACCCACTAACGAGAATGTTTCCCCTCCTGGAAAAGAGAATTGTAGTCACAAGATAACCAAATGGGCCAGAATTCACCACTAGTGTTTGTGTGCCAGWGTTCCTGCCATAACCTGGGCTCTTCTGTCTGTGGTACGTATGTATTAGGAAAGAAATGCTCCTACAGTTGAGCTCAGCCAGTGGAAGATGCCATGATATTTCACCCATCAAAACATTTCCTCCAGGCTAGGGTTACAGTTCAGTTTGTAGAGTATTTACCTCGCATGCACAAAGCCTTGGGGCTTGAACCCCAGAGCTGAATAAGCCAGGAATCACATGCCTGTCATTCTAACACTGAGGAGGTAGAGGCAGAAGGATCAGGAGATCAAGGTCATCCTTGACTACAAAGGGAATTTGGGGCTAGCCTGGGTGCACAGGACTCTGGCTCAAAATTAGGTCAGTATGTAGGAGGGGGCTTCCCCTGCCCCATTGTGAACTATGAGCAAAGGGCCTCGGCCTATGAAACTCTTTTGAGAGTGTATACACATAAATATTTTCAACCTACTTTTTTTTTAAGAGTTCAACCTCTCCTCTAGCCCACCACCCAGCAGAGATAGTGAAGAGAAAAGTTATTAAGGTRTGTGGGAAGTGGACCTGTTCAGCCATAGTTCATTGGGGGTGAGCTCCATCTTCTCTGGCAGCAGTTCAGTCCCATAGCAAATGCCAAATGTGACTCAGCAGCCACAGACCAGTCCTCTAGCCAGACAGACACCACACACAAACTGGCAGGTACAGACCAATCCTTTCAGCAGGCAGACACCAGGCAGGAACCAGCATCTGTAGTTCAGTCCTGAAGGATCCGTTAGGCTTTGCACCCAGCCGGAAGTGAGGCTGCTGAAGGGGCAAGCTGCCACAGGAGCRGCACGAGCAGTTCTTGGGCGAGTGTCTCTCAACGGCTGCGTTACCACAAGTTTAGCTCAACAAAGCGAGGCAGAGCAAACCAAAGCAATGCTCTGTGCTCGTCTCCCGCTGTCTGTGGGGTCATTTTTACACTCCTTCATCCTGGCTCCTTTCTTCTGTCTGCTTTAGCAAGACATCCTTGCACCTGTGTGCCCCAGCAAACCACCATTTGACGTAACTTTCCAAAGAGACTAGAAGTTTCCACTTCAGCACTGAAATAAAAGTTTTATTCTAAAATCTGAAGATCTTCAAAATTGAAATAAAGAAATGTTTCTAAAATATAACACCAATTTTATTAAGTTTAGTATTTGTAAACATTCTCAGTACACTTGTGAATAATCTGTATGTTTAGTGTGACTTTGTGAGAATTCATAGGTACATTGACCATAATCAATAACATTATTTGTAATGTTCAAATATTTTATGATAAAAATAATACTTAGTGTGAGTGCATTTGACTCTCTGAAATGGAACCTGGAGAGGCCCTCTCAAGGTCATTAAGTGACCTTGCCAGGACTCACTTCAGTTTAGTTCTCATAAACTAGCAAGATGCCCGATTCTCTGGCCCGCCAGCAGGCATCTTGAACTAGGCAGAGGAGACACCTGTACTGTCCTCTCCTGGGTTCCATGCGTTCTTCCATCTCTGTTTTCTGACTTGGTGACTCAGCAAAGTGTTTCCTACAGGAGGCAGGGAGCAGAAAGCACTGGTTATGCAAGGACCTCAGACCTGAGCCCTCAGCTGAAATCCTTTACCCTGCGCCTGCGGCTCCTCTCTGACCTAGCTGGGTGCTGCCTCTCGGCACTTAGGCACACCCTCTTCCTTGACCTTCAGCATTGGAGGCTTCCTGCATCCCTTGACCCACAGCCTCCTTCCTCACCCTCACAGCCATCAATGTCTGGCTCAGTGTAGCTCACCCACCTCTGCCTCCTCCTTCCACTTGTAAGGACCTATGTGATTGTCTGAGGCCCGTCCATACGAGGTGGGATTGTCTCCCTACTTCACAGTGTTTACTGTAATCACTTCTGTAGCTGTCCCTTTGCTGGGAAAGTCCCAGGGATCAGTGTGTGCACCTGCAGAGTGGAGAAGGGATGTGATTCTGCCTACCGTGGACATGCTTAGCAAATGTGACTGTATTCCTCAGGACATCTGAGCAACAGCCAAGTGCACTCAGAGCAGGAGACGCTCTGTCYATTCATCTTACAGCTCCCCAAGACCTCCCTGATGTGCACACATTCTCCCTCTCTCGGGYTGCCTCTCCTCCACTGACTGCTTTTCTGTTAAACCTAAGGATAAGGAAGTTTCTTGATTCACTCGCTATTGTTTCTGTGAAATAAAGCCTTTGGTGTGAGAGGAAGACAAGATGGAGGGTCGGGGTAGGTCTCTTCCCAACATTTACTTCCCATTGTTACCTCTCTGTTTACACTACCACACTTTGATTCAGAATTACTAATTTTTTTTAAAGAAAATGGCCCCATTCAAGCAAACCTTTCTAGACTTTGACACTAAGCTTGTTCTCTCTCTCTCTCTCTCTCTCTCTCTCTCTCTCTCTCTCTCTCTCTCTCTCTCCCTACCCCTCCTCTCTCTCTGAAACAGAGAGAAACAGTTGTGAAACAGTTACCAGTCAAATCAGTCACTCTGTAGCTGTCCTGTTAGTGAATCTCTGTATCTCCTCTGCCTCAGTTTCTTTGTATGTATGACACAAACAGAGATGGCTTTTCCACTTTGGAAACCATGACTGCCCTTCAGTTTCTGCTCACACATACTTATTTCTAAAACTCACCGAGGCCACCCTGCACAAACCATAGGACAAAGGCTAAGGGCCTCGGGGCGCAAGGACCTCAGAAGCAGAGCCTGGCTCCTATGCTCCCTTCCAGCTCACCCCCACGGCTTGCAGCACCCACAGCCCTCCAACAATGCCTGCCTGGAAGACTCCAGGTATGCTGAAGAGAGGAGCTCACTACCCATTATCAGGAATTTTATCACTTTACTGAGTTTTTAAAATGGGAAGAGATGGGTCAGACAAGTGTCAAACTACATCAGAGTGATGCTCTCATTTCCAGGGAGAATCATCTTGCCTTGGGAAAGAACAAAAAATATACTGGATGTGTTTCATTTTTGATTAAAAGGTATATTTCAGTTTAGAGTGTAGTTAAGCAGAGATCACGGGGCCCAAAGGATACTTGGAGCGTCATTAAACATGATCTTCCTTAAATGAAGTCAATGGGAGACCCCAGGATGGGAGAGGTCCTGCTTGCCCTGTGGACCTTGGGAGTGAGTAAATAAATGGAAACTCAGCTTCAGCCTGGGTATTACCACCTGTGGGATAAGGGGTGGGGCAACATGAGGACCTGCCATCTTATCTCTGGGCAAGGCTTGGCACTGCTAAAGTTGCCCCAATCCCACTCACCTGATACCTTAGTACCCACTGCTCAACAAAAGCATCTAAATCAAGCCAAAAGGGAAACTGCTCTGCCAGGCAGAACATCTCCTCCCAAACCGTTTCCATCCACAAGACCACATGGCCATGAAAACCCTCTGCAGAGGGTCAGGGCTRTGAGCCAGGGRCAGGGGTGTGGTTAACACACACAGGCTTGTCCTTTGTCCCCATGCACTTTGCATGGGCTTCTTTTGACAAGTGATTCTCACCAGCGTCCATCTGCCCCATCCAGAGAAGCCACGCCCCCTTTCTACCTCCAGGCCTCTGTTCACCATGTCCAGGAGCCAAGCCACATTCAGGTCCTGCCCCCCCTCCCCTCCTCTCCACTCACACCNTGCCTCTCCTCCACTGACTGCTTTTCTGTTAAACCTAAGGATAAGGAAGTTTCTTGATTCACTCGCTATTGTTTCTGTGAAATAAAGCCTTTGGTGTGAGAGGAAGACAAGATGGAGGGTCGGGGTAGGTCTCTTCCCAACATTTACTTCCCATTGTTACCTCTCTGTTTACACTACCACACTTTGATTCAGAATTACTAATTTTTTTTAAAGAAAATGGCCCCATTCAAGCAAACCTTTCTAGACTTTGACACTAAGCTTGTTCTCTCTCTCTCTCTCTCTCTCTCTCTCTCTCTCTCTCTCTCTCTCTCTCTCTCCCTACCCCTCCTCTCTCTCTGAAACAGAGAGAAACAGTTGTGAAACAGTTACCAGTCAAATCAGTCACTCTGTAGCTGTCCTGTTAGTGAATCTCTGTATCTCCTCTGCCTCAGTTTCTTTGTATGTATGACACAAACAGAGATGGCTTTTCCACTTTGGAAACCATGACTGCCCTTCAGTTTCTGCTCACACATACTTATTTCTAAAACTCACCGAGGCCACCCTGCACAAACCATAGGACAAAGGCTAAGGGCCTCGGGGCGCAAGGACCTCAGAAGCAGAGCCTGGCTCCTATGCTCCCTTCCAGCTCACCCCCACGGCTTGCAGCACCCACAGCCCTCCAACAATGCCTGCCTGGAAGACTCCAGGTATGCTGAAGAGAGGAGCTCACTACCCATTATCAGGAATTTTATCACTTTACTGAGTTTTTAAAATGGGAAGAGATGGGTCAGACAAGTGTCAAACTACATCAGAGTGATGCTCTCATTTCCAGGGAGAATCATCTTGCCTTGGGAAAGAACAAAAAATATACTGGATGTGTTTCATTTTTGATTAAAAGGTATATTTCAGTTTAGAGTGTAGTTAAGCAGAGATCACGGGGCCCAAAGGATACTTGGAGCGTCATTAAACATGATCTTCCTTAAATGAAGTCAATGGGAGACCCCAGGATGGGAGAGGTCCTGCTTGCCCTGTGGACCTTGGGAGTGAGTAAATAAATGGAAACTCAGCTTCAGCCTGGGTATTACCACCTGTGGGATAAGGGGTGGGGCAACATGAGGACCTGCCATCTTATCTCTGGGCAAGGCTTGGCACTGCTAAAGTTGCCCCAATCCCACTCACCTGATACCTTAGTACCCACTGCTCAACAAAAGCATCTAAATCAAGCCAAAAGGGAAACTGCTCTGCCAGGCAGAACATCTCCTCCCAAACCGTTTCCATCCACAAGACCACATGGCCATGAAAACCCTCTGCAGAGGGTCAGGGCTRTGAGCCAGGGRCAGGGGTGTGGTTAACACACACAGGCTTGTCCTTTGTCCCCATGCACTTTGCATGGGCTTCTTTTGACAAGTGATTCTCACCAGCGTCCATCTGCCCCATCCAGAGAAGCCACGCCCCCTTTCTACCTCCAGGCCTCTGTTCACCATGTCCAGGAGCCAAGCCACATTCAGGTCCTGCCCCCCCTCCCCTCCTCTCCACTCACACCSGTGTGTCCTGCCACTTGTCAGTGCTCAGGTCACATCAGAGAAGCCACCACACCCAACACTCTCAGCAGGGAAAGGCCATTGATAGTGTCATAAGCCGGCCGTAAGGGCACTATTCGGGGTGGGCGAGTGTAACAAACTTTCCAGCAGACTTTTGTCAAGATTCTCACTTGGCTCAGTCCCCGTACTACTCACCGTGGAAGTCAAATGAGTTAGACATCTGAATGAGAGAAGAAGCCAGGTCAGTTGCCGGGCTTTAATTTCTAGTCCTTCATGCTAGTGGGTTTTGTTGTTGTTTTGTTTTGTTTTGTTTTGTTGCTCTTAAGATACTGATTATAGCAATACTTTTATCAAAATGCACAAGCCATTTTCTTACTTTTTTTTCAAACTTATTATTGCATGTGTGGGTGACATAAGGGGGTGGGGCTATCATGCACGTAGAAAAGGTCAGAGGGCAGCTGTGTGGCCCTGGTCCTCCCCTCCCAACTCTTTGTGGGGTCTGAGGGGTCTTTAAGTTTATGGGCAAGTGCTCTCTGTGATGCATCGTCTTGGCAACCCCCAAGGACAGAACCGTATCCATTTTCATTCCCACACTGGCTTCTGAGCTAAGCAGAGTGACCAGCTGTGATACACTCAGAAAAATTCCTGTCTCTTTGTGCCTGTTGGTTCATATATAATGTGAAGAGTGACTTTATCTTCTCATCACAGCCTCACGCTCGTTTTATAGGTGATAAAACTGAGGCCTAGTTAATTAATAGAAGTAAGCAACTATGCTAACCGACAGAGTCAGTGGGTGTGGGGAAAGTGGAYGTCCTGCTTGCATGAGCCCTGTGCAGCCAGCATGAGAGATGTGCAGTTACCAGTGTGAGGGACTGAGCTCAGGGTGCCCCGGCCTTTGCTTTGSCAGCCTCACTCTGAGCCCCACCCCCCTTGCCCTCCTTACTGAGCAGCCGAATACTCAGGGACCTGTCTGCGTACCTGGAAAGTTGTCCGTGACTCATTTCCTGCRTCTGCATACCTTAGTGGAACCCCGTATGGTGTGCTTCCTCTCTGCTGTTTTTCACACCACCACACCGTGTGCCAACATAAGACTATGAAATGGTTCAGCCTCATGCTCCTGACTGCAACCGCTTCCCACCTATCGGGGTAACAGGAAGCATTTAGCTTGGAGAACTGCAGGAGACATGCAGCCTGGCTCTAGAAGCCAACTCTTGCTAATCAAAAGATCAAAAAGGCAGCCAGAGCAAGCAGGGAAGCCAGGGAAACACTACAGACAAAGAAGACGATTGTTTTATGGTAGGAAAAGCTCATGAAAATCAATAGAGATGAGCTAGCACATCAATACGCAAGAGAAAAAACATATAAAGAAGCAATTGATAAAATAACAACTAATAAAATAGTGAGATCGCTATAGTCTAATCAGTAGCTGGTTATATATACTAAAATAATAACACCCGAACCGGCCAAGTTAGTGCAGGATTGGATGTTGCTGTACACGTGGAAGACCCTGCGATGATGGCGTGTTGTCTTCTGGTAAACCTGATTGGACTGCGCTTCCCAAGAGCTTCGGCTCACAGGCTCTGTGGTTTTTATAGGAATCCACCTGGGAAAAACAGAAATTTGTTCAAATACTCATAAACTGGGATGGCCAAATCAGAATTATTTATAATAGGAGAGAGAGCTGGAAACTTGATAAGTAACGGGGAAATGACATGGAATGTCACATAGTTTTAGGGGGCAATGCACAGGGTATGTAAAGACCCGGGAAATGTCAAGGCATAATCCACCTAAAATGTTGGGGGAAGACAGTCCTGCTTCTTACAATAGCAATGGGGAAATGCCAGGGCCTTTTCCACCTGAGAGTGCGGTCAAGGAAGGGAGGGCCTGGGGCTGAGGACAGAGTGCCGGCTGCTGACACGCAGTAACCATGTGTCTGTGACAGACTCACTGGACCGCCCAGGTCTCCCGGTGACCCCATATTCACCTAGGCAGAAATGAGAGATAACTTGGTAAGGACTCTAAGAAGCGGTGTCTGTGGCCAGGCGTGCTACTCGAGAGGGAGGAGAAGCTATTGGTGTGAGAGCCGATGCACTGAGAGCCGCTCTACAACTGACCTGCAGTAAATATATTAAATAGTATTTTACTGCATCCCTAATCTCGTTTCTCTCCTCAGACAGGGTATTCTATCTTCCCCAGCATCAGTATCATAAACACAGTTCCAATCACCTAATTGTGATCCCCGGGATGGCTCCAGAGTCACTCAAGCCCTTCAGGCAGTTCTGTCACGTTGTCCATCCTACCAAGAAGGACAATAGCCCAAATCTTAAAGGGGCCAGGAGGAACAATGGGACGATCAGATGGAATGATACAGGTAAAGGATTCGGCTAGCACAACACCARGTCAAAAGCAGCCAATCAGCAGAAGGATCTTTTCCTCCTCCTGCCCCTTTACAGATGCCTCCCCAATCCTGATTCCAGAAGGACGTTTTTTTCTCTCCCCAGCATGCCCAGCACAGACCAGCGAGCGAGGCTGAGGCATTCAGGGTTCAGGGCTCTTAACCAGGACAGCAAGCCCAGATCAGATGCAGTAGTGGTGCACAGTTGTCACAGATAGCCAGCCTACTCTTGGCTACCTTCCAAGTGTGATTRCAAAACTGAGGTCCTTACCCTGGTTCAAGTTTCAAGTATAAAGAAAGAGGTTGGGATGCTGTTTGGGAGGAACTAAGGTAGCACAAGGTAGATGGACCAGGGAGAGGGAAACATGTGGCATGGTCCTTAGGGTGTGGGGATGTTGGACTCTGAGATCATGCCCACCAAAGAGCAGGGACTCGTCTGTCTAGAATAGGCAGCAATTGTCAAAGCAAATGGAGCCGTGTATGCAGCATGAGGTCCCAGCTTGAGGGCTCCTGCTGTCACAATCCACAGCATCACCTACCAGCCCTCCAGCTGCCTGTGGACTTCTGAAGAAGCAGTCCTGAGCTTCCGACTCCTCGGTGTTCACTTTCAGCTGTGTAGACCAGGGTGAGCTGCTGCTGTCACCTCTCATTCCTGTTGACTGAATATCAACGCATTTCTCATGTTTGGTTTTCCTGTCTCTGAAGAGCCAACCATTGAGGGGAAAGAGAGTCAGAAGGTGTAGAGCTGGTTTGGGGTCATTCTTTGGCACATTGCCTAATCTCTCCAGAGCTTCAACTCTCCATCTCTTAAAAAATACAAAAAGGAGGCATCCYGCTCCACCTTTGAGAATTCATTAGAAAAGGAAAGCACTTGGAGAGAAATTAACATATAAAAGCGAGTTAGTAAATGCTACCTTCGTTCCCTTTGTTCCAAAAGAGAAATTGCTTAGGCAAATATTGAAATATTCTTATGGCTTTGTGAATATCTGGCAGAAGATACCGAAAAATATTTTGTTGATTATGAATATTTCATAATTGCCACCAAATCAAATATTGAGAATACAATGATAGACRTGACAGAGTCCTTGCTGGTTATGGCTTTCTGCAGACAATGAGAAAAATGTATATAATGAAGCATTACATATGTAGTAAATAATACATATTTAATGCGGTATATATATATAGAATAAAGCTTTTATAGGAAAATAAGATAATCACAGGTGCTCACGTGCATATGACCTTGCAGTGGACACTGTGCCTCTGTAATGACTGGYGATTGTAACTGGGGCTAAGGTCATGTGAATGAATCCCAGGCTCCAAGGCATCAAATTCTAAAGGGACAGAATGAGAAGGTAGATTCTGAGCTGAGAATGACCATTTGTCGATGTCTAAGAAAATGCATTCTATAAATTGTGACACCGCTGAAAGGGAAGTCAGCTGGCTTTCCTAGGCCAGCAAATTGCTGGTGACCCTGGAGAATTGTGTGAGACCGCGATTTAATTGCCCWAGCTTTAAGGGCTCTGCAGTCCTTTATCCCATTAATTCAACCTACAACTTTGTTCTCTCTGTCCCTTTTGAATATGCAATCCTCATTGATTTCAAGGGGAGCCACAGACACTGGGAAGGGAAGAATGGGGCCAATTATCTGTTCAAAGCCGAGCAGAGCATCATTTAAAGTACTTGTTAAAGTGTTGGCTGCACATTAGTGAGTCAGCTCCTGCGAGTTTTTCCAGAGGACTCTCCAGTTCGAATGGGCATTTAAGAGGGCAGCCTCCTCCCCTGAACTCTCAGGGTCATGCCCTTTCTCCAGAGACTTGATTGTGGCCGGCCGCTGGGAGGATACAATCCCGCATTCYAGTCTCCACATTACTCCTAAGCTGTTTCAGATTTCACCATGGCCCAATCATGATTGTCAACTGTAAATAACATTATAAATTTGCACAGTGTTTGTTGGGCTGTGACTGCTGCTCCACACAGCAAGTCAAGTCGACATGGCCTGGAACCCCAGAGACCTTTTGATTGAAATAGTCTCAATCTATCGGATGTACCCCAACACGGCCCAAAGACAGAAATGCTTACAATATAACCTAGAACATGAACTCGTRGGGAGAAGGTGAGAATGTGGTTTCAGCTATCTTTCACCCCATGGACTTTGTGTTACCACATGTGAGAAAGGCCTGTGACCAAGTCTTGTTTCTGCCCTGATTTCCAGTCTGCACTTCCATGCTTATTAGAATTCATAAACGTACCATTAGAAAACTTCTCTGGGGTCAAGCCATGGGCAGACATCCTGCTTTCCCGCCCGCCATGTTACCAAGGACTTGGTGCTGGCACAGACTGCTGCCCTGGAAGCTTGGAGCTCTTTCTCTTGATGCAGAGAAATCACCTGCTTGCACACTTGACATCTTGACTTGATGTTCCCAACAGTCCTCCGTTTTCTACTGTCTGGGTCTTTATAATGGATAGTAGGACCAGAGTCTGGGCTGGCTGCCATCAGTAATCATCACTAGGTGGTGCACACATACACACAGACACATACAGACACAGAGACACACACA
>BDUI01004365.1:11710-14210 GCA_002335545.1 Apodemus speciosus
GCTGGAGGCTCACTGTGCCCAAGGCAGCTGGGTCAAGGTAGGCTAAAGCGGGGGCATAAGGTGCATTGAGACCCATGGGAGGGAAGGAAGGAGCTCATCACACTCCAATGAGCCCTTTGTCACTGTGCAGAAAGACCCATATGGGCACTGGGCTCTTCAGGGAGGGAACGTGTGTGGAGAAGAGACCTTGGGGAACAGTGCCAGGCCTGAGCCACATTCCTCTAGCTTGTATAAAGTCCCAGGAGGACGTGGAGGCAGTGGGGAGCAGGGGCAGAGCTGTCCTGAAGACGGAGTGACCGGGGCTTTCACTAACTGAACTGGGGACTCAAGGAGGCTCCGGGTGGGACACCGAGGCCTTTGGTCTCAGCGCCCTGCTGTGCGAGCCGTGTGCAGAGGCAGAGCAAGGCCTGGTTTGGAGATGGCAGCTTACTAGCTGTCCAGTGGGGCTGTCCAAAGGTCAGGAGAAAGGTCTGGGTCAGACGTGGACACTTGGGAGTTCTGAGAAGGGATGATGCCAGGAAGGGGAGGGATGGTGGCAGACGGGGACAGGAGAGCCTGTGACCCAGACTACAGTGTGGAAGGCACCACACTTGGAGAACTCCTGAAACAGCGCATGTACTTAATGGAAAGGCTGTTTTAAATTTATTTTTGAGGTGGCGTCTCACAGCTTTGCTAAGACTAGCCTCATAGCTTGTTGGGTTCTGGCAATCCTGCTTCAACCAGTTTCAGTAGCTGAGAGAACAGGTGAGTGCCACAGCCTGGCTTGACTCAAATGCTTCTGAAGCAGGAAAGGTTGGAAATTAAAAATAAAGTTGCCATGGAAATTAATTCAATGCAATTCAGACCCTAGAGAGAAAGCTGTGGGTTTTAATTTCAATGAACGGCACTTCCAAACACAGGAAAGTCTGGGGAGTAGTCTGTCTCTGTCTGCAGTCCCACAAGCAGCAAACTTACTATCAAACATCTATCTGCCCCACAGTCAGCCTAAGGCGCTGGGAAACACCAGGCACTTACTAACGYTTCYGATGAGAGGACTGATGAAATCTCAAGGTGGWCAGTAAGAACTTAAAAAGTACTTTACAAAATGTCCTCGTTTGATAAGTGTACCATTATTATTTCTCTACCATATACAAAGTACCATTACTCTCTCTCTACCATATACAAGACAAAGCAAGCAGGGGATGTTTGGTTTCACACCCAGGACAAGGGATACRGCCAGGGTTTCATACCCAGGACAAGGTGYGTATCTTACATATCAAASCAGACCTGGCCTCAGCTCCTCCCAGCACCCCTCTGGCCCTACCTGGCATCCCTTGCCCCATCCTTGAATTTYACAGCTCCCTRTATAATCCAGACATTTTGGCTGCTCTCCTTTCTTCTTCTCTGTGCTCTAGCACCCTTTCGTTCTTCCTCTTCCCTCTGCCTCCACGCCCCCCAAAGCCCCCAATCCATGGCGACTCCCCTGGCCTCAATCCTTTGGAGCCGGTGAACTCACCGGAAAGCAGCTTCCCAATAAACCTACCTTTAATATAATCTAATCTGGCTTGAACTGGCTCATTTCACAGACGGGGAAGTAACCTATCAGGCGATTCAGTCAAACTCACAGGGCAAGATAGTGGTAGAGCTGAAATATGGTCTCTACTCCTGTATTACTAGTTGTCTCACCAGGTCTTAGCTTGGGTCAGAACAGTGAGGCACCAATTGGCTGGATACGGGGCGCCCAGCATCTGCTTACCAAAAGAAGCGATCACGAACATCCTGTAGAAGTCCCACTCCTTGGCGTACCGGATCACGTCATCGGGGGCCGGGCTCTGGCTTGAGTCCTGCAGCTGCCACCACCTCAGGTATGCTTCACAAAGCAAACAGAACATGCAGAGTTTCCCATGGATCTGACAGCCAAAGACAGTGCCGCCGGGTCAGGTAAGGAAGCCGTGAGCTGAGGCACGCCGCAGCAGGTGAAGGGGTTTTTGTTTTTGTTTTTTTTGAGACAAGGTCTTGCTTTGTAGATGAGGCTGGTCTAGTACTCCAGATAGGCCTCCTGCCTCATCCTTCCAAGTACTTTAAATGTGTGCCTCATTACACTCGGTAGGTGTGTGGAGAATGACCCACGTGACACTGGTGACTGATGCCGCTGCTTACTTGAATCCTTGACTGGCCACATGTTGAGCTGATTCCCTCAATTCCTTACAGCTATTCAGGATGTGGAAAAAATAATTCAAAGTCTTAAAGCTGATAGCTTCAAAAAGCTCAGTTAGGGAAGCTATGCTGAATGGTTTGGTGGGTGCTGGGGTGTGTGAATGTAGTTTCATATCGGAGAGATGATAGGCAAACATGGCACTGTTCATTGGCTATGATGCTTTAAGATCAATCTTTAACATCTGATTTTATTTGGGTTCTTATTTGACTGTTCTTGGACCACTTGTAATGAGACTGTTTATCTGAATAAAATACTAGCTGTTGGAAAAACAAAACAAAAAACCCACCGGTTGCACTGACAATG
>BDUI01004365.1:16710-21796 GCA_002335545.1 Apodemus speciosus
GGTTACCAGGTGAACCGGCTGCTGTGCTACCCCCTCAAGTGTCAATCTCTCTGTCAAAATAGAGGGAGGCAGAGAGGTCATGTCTTTCAGTGACCTGTGAGTTAAGAGCAATCACTCAGACATGGAGCTCAAGACAGAGGCTCTTCCCAGAACTCCTTTCTTTGCACTAATGGGGAGCTTATATCTCTTCCCCTCATGCATGAGGCTCAAGCCCAGAGATGCCACATTAGCACCAAGAGAAACTGTTAAGTTGGCAAGTCCTTCTCTTTATCTCTCAAAAGCTATCTAAATCCTACTTTCCAACAGTATCCCAAATGTAAGAACAGGGAGACACACAAATTTGGAAGCAGGAGGGGAAAGACCAGCATCAGGAAACACAGAACTCCTAGTTCTTCTGTATCTGGTTATCCAGATGCCTGTGCTGTGGAGACGACATAACAAGAGCTCTCCTTCCCCAGAGCTTCATGGGCTCCAAGAAATCACCTGGAGCCACCCACAATCCTCTAACCTCAGGGACTTTAGAGTTTAGAAGACAGCATGCCATCTGAAGACTGTTACAATGAGATGCTAGTGACCTCCACCCAAAGAGGCGCCTTCGACTACCAGGTGGCATGCTCTTTTCAGGGCACCCAACACATAGGGAGCACGCTGACTTTCTCCATTAGTGGACCTGATGGATCAGTGGGTGCTCTTACACCAGAATTCTCTCCACTGCTTCCTCCTGCCTCCGAGTATAAAGAGGAAACACACACAGAGACATTCCTTCGCTCCCTCCCTCTCCTTCTCTTCTGGACCTCTTGACTCCATCTCCCAAATGCAGGGATTATAGGCCTGGTGGTGCTGGAGACGGAATCTAAGGCTGCCGGCGTGTCAGGTCAGCACCCTACGAACCGTGCAACATCCCTGGCCATGATGTTTTCTGTTTTGGTTAAATTGTTGTATTATTTACTATTTAACTGACAAGTGCCCAGAAGAGACRGCTTTCTTCTAAGAAATCTCTACAGCACCGGACCTCAAACATTGCTCCCATCTCCTCAGGCTCAACAAGAGATGGACACGCTTCCTGTTACAATTCCTATTTCCATCTCTCCATCACTCGTTTATTCGTTTGAGGCAGTTTCTCTCTAGGTAATCGAGGCTGGCGTCCAACTCGTGATCCTCCTCCTGCCTGGCATGCGAGTGGGATGCTGCCACAGAAACGCACCAGCACTCCTGGGTGCCATAAGTCTTAGAACATCCATGGCCTAGGCAGTCTTCAAGCACATCCTTGCTTTCTCTTTCACACCATCACAAGGACCACTCCTCCCCCACGTGCTCAAACTCCCAGGTCTCGCCCGGGACCACAGCACGTTCGGATCCGCCTTCCTAGCCGCGCCCCCCCCCCATGCGCTCACGCAGATGGTTATCTTGAGTACGCCGTGGCTGTAATCCCGGTACAGCTCCTGGGCCTCCCGGTTGCACTCGATACAGCGATACAGGCAAGAGGACGAAGCCGTTACCACGCCTTCCATGCCTTTCCCGGACCGCGTTCCCCTACGCCCTCCCGTCCCCATCGCTACTCCAGGGCTTCTACTTCCGGCCACTGGCGGAAGACGCCTGGAATGGCCTTGGAGGGGGGCACCCAAGGGCTTACTGGGATTTGTAGTCCGGATGCTGAAGGAACGCTTGAGGCTAACAGGGTGAGGACTACGACTCCCAGAGGGCACTGTGGCTGCGCGCCGTGCCCACCTGCCAGCGGCGGGCAGAGCAGGGCCGCGCCTGCGCTGTGCGGGAAGATGGCACCTGCCGTCCGCGGTTGCGGCTGCGGCTGCTTGGGCAGCTTGGGTGCCGCGGTGGTGCGGTCGCTGCTCCTGCTGCTGGGGGCGCTGGCCTGCGCGCGGGCCACCGAGCACTACTCTCCGCTGTCCTTGCTGAAGCAGGAGCTTCAGCACCGGCAGCAGCAGGAGGCCCCGGCGGGCGGCGGCTGCCCGCAGTCGGGGGACTGGGCGGACCAGTACCCGGAGTGCGGTGAGTGGGCCGAGCCGCCCTCTCCCCGTGGCCGCTCCTGCCCAGCGTGGAAGCACCTGGGAGGTGGGGGCAACGGGGCCGGGCTCATGCGGGCGGCGGGGACGAGGACCCACCTGGACAGTGCCTGCTGGTGTGCAAGGGCCAGGAGGTCAGACTTCTTTCTGCTTGTCCCGGTGGGTGACTTGCTCAGTCCCCACCCAGGAATCCAATCCTGAGAGATGCAAGCGGGTTGGATTTGCGGGGTGACATCAGCACGSACCCGTGCTCCTCAGTTGTACCCCCGACGGTAGAGAGAGAGCTCCAGGCTTGATTCCTGCGTGCATTCCAGCAACTCAGGCTCATTCATTGAAGTCAGGCGTTGTAGGCTTGTAGAATAAGTTGTGGAAGATCGCTCTTCAGAATGCACGTGCTCTTTCTGTTTTGAGTTGTACAGTGGGCGTTTTTACCCATCAGTACCCTCTCCACCGCCCCCTCCCCTCAGTGGCTGACCCTCCGACTTGCGGTGGGAAAGGCCTGGGTCTTCCATACCTAGTAGCAGCTGGCTGATGATGCCTTTTAAGACATCCCACTGATGTTCAGCACCTTACGCCTGCCCCGACACTACCTATTTTCTTAGCTGAGATGCAGCCTCAAGATTAGTGCAATCTGACTTCCTTTGAGCACCATCTGGCTTCTTGGAATGGCTTTTGGACTTATTTTGTGCTTTGGCCTTGCCTGCCAACAGTGTTGCTGCTGTGGCCAACATTCCTTAGTGAACCGAATGACCATTGTTAATGTCACCTCCTGATTCAGGGCAGGGGGGTTACCTGTCTGTGAACTTGTCTGTAAATAGGAGACTGTTTACTTGAATGTGAGGCTTTATTTCCTCATTTAGCATTGTTTGTTTGGCGGCTTAGTTTACCATAAAAGCAGTAGCCACCCTGTTGGATGGCCGCCCCATGTCTCTGAAGGGAAAACTGAGACACAAGGAAAGGCTAGCTCCGAAAGCCACCTATAGAAGGAAGAACAGAGAACAGGCAATGGTTGCTTTGCATTCTTTGTTTTTGAGAACGGGTTTCTCTGAGCCCAGGCTGGCTTTGAACTTGCATGTACCATGATCCTTCTCTTTAACACCCCCAAGTGCTGGGATTACACGTGGGAGCTTCCATGCTCAATTTTGCAGGCAGGTTTTGTCTTAACCTCCAAGGGCTCTTATAGGATATGCCTCTCTTCTGTTTCTCCCAACCCTGGATGGTCACATGGATGTCGGATTCTGTGAAGCTTTCCTCAGGCACCTGTCCTGGGGGCGGGGGGGGGGCATGTCATAGCCTGAGGGGCTATTGTCCTCTGTATTCAGAGCCCCCATACCGCCAACACAATGGTGTCCAGAACCTGTCAGGTCTTCCAAATCATCTAGGTCTGACCTCACCATGGGGGTACCTTTGGAATGCCATGGTCACTTTCTTTCATTTTTTTATTTTTTTCATAATTAGTTATTTAATGTGATGGGTATTTTTGCATGTTTGTATGTTCTGTGCACTACATGTATGCAGTGTCCACAGGGACCAGAAGAGGGTGTCAGATCCACTGGAACTGAAATTAGAAAAGGTTGTGAGCCAACATGTGGGTGCTGGGGATTGAACCAGGGTCCTCTGGAAGAGTAACCAGAGCTCTAACCACTGCGCAATCTCTCCAGCCGCCCCTCCCCCCCTCCTGCCCCCATGGTCACTCTTGCCTGCCCTCATCAAGCCAGACTCTAAACTTGGGGCAAAGAGCCGCATAAATGTCCCACAGCGTTATTCTCAGGCGCAAGTTGCTGAGGGGCCCTCTCACTGCAGCACCCCCTGCGGCGGAGGAGAAAATGGTTCCAAGGAGAGCAAGCAGGTCAGGCTGGAGGTGTCTGTCAGCAATGGTTGGTCCCAGAGAGCAGCATGAACCCACAAATCTGCAAGAATGCCATATGTCTCTGCCCCAGGCTTACATGTTCCCTGGCCCATGGTGATATTTTGTCTTCTAGTATAGTTTTATGTTTCTTACTGAAAGTAATTTATAATGTTTTTGATCCTGTTTCCCATGAAAAGGTATTTTTTTAAAAAAATGATTTACTCCTATTTTTGTCTTTGCGGAGGGCGGTAGGTGTGCATGGGTGGTCATAGAGGCCAAAGCGGGCATCCGATCACCTGAAGTTGGAGTTACGGGTGACTGTGAGTGCTTGGAACCAACCTTGGGCCTTAACCACTGGGCCTGCTTCAGACCTGAGACTATAATCCTGCTCTTTAAGGAGAAGAAACCATCAGCTATGTTATTTGTTCTTGCTTTTCTCTTTTCTTTTTTTCTTTCTTTCTTTTTTGCTTTATTTTGTTTGAGACCGGCTTACACTAATTTAAGCTAGCCTGGGCTGGAACTCACTATGTAACTCAGGGTGCCCTTGAGTTTGTGACAGTCCTTCTGCCTCAGTCTCCTGAGTGCTGAGAATAAACATGTGCCTCAAAACCTGAGAAATTTATTTTCAAAATAAAAGTAAGTTTTTTTCTTATTCCTATGGCCCTATTTTTAATTTGTAAGTGTGGAAGGAAATACTCCCAATTCTCTAACCCAGTCCCGTTACACAGTATGAAACGGATCTGTGCCTTTTGTCAACACTGAAATAGTTAGTGTTTATTACCATTTTCCCAGGAGGAAACTGAAGTCAAAAGCTAAGCAAGGTTACCCAGGAAGAGCCCAGATTTGGGATTAATTTTACTTTGGGTTATATTCTCAGTAGTTTTTTATTTATTGGCATAATTTCAATAAGCATTAATATAATAAATCCARCTACACCTAAAAGTTGTTGAAAGTTGTATTTGTTTGTTTTTGTTTTTTTCTCTTTTTAAAATTTTCTTTTGTTTTGTTTTGAGACAGGATTTCTCTGTRTAGCCCTAGCTATCCTGGAACTCWCTCTGTAGGCTGGCCTTGAACTCAGAAATCTGCCTGCCTCTGCTTCCCAAGTGCTGGGATTAAAGGCATGCACTACATTTGCCCAGCCTTTTTGTTTTGATTGGTTTTATTTATTTATTTATTTATTTTTTCAAGTCAGGGTTTCTCTGTGTATCCCTGGCTA
>BDUI01004366.1:19693-31985 GCA_002335545.1 Apodemus speciosus
GAGCCAGAGTTAGCTGAGAAAGCCCCAGGGTCGGAGCGCGCCTCTGGTCACCAGGCTGGGGTGCCGGGAGGTGACTCCTGTCTCTGTCCCCCATCTCAGTATAAACAGGTGGAGCAGTACATGTCCTTCCACAAGCTCCCGCCCGACACCCGGCAGCGCATCCATGACTACTATGAACACCGCTACCAGGGCAAGATGTTTGATGAGGAAAGCATCCTGGGTGAGCTGAGTGAGCCACTCCGAGAGGTGAGCTGCACAGCCCGGGTAGGGGCTGGGGGTGCCAGGCCTTGCTGGCACACAGTTCCCTGATCCCCTCTTTTTGTGTCCCAACCTGCGCTGTCTGTGGAGCAGGAGATCATCAACTTTAACTGCCGGAAGCTGGTGGCCTCCATGCCCCTGTTTGCCAACGCAGACCCCAACTTCGTGACGTCCATGCTGACCAAGTTGCGTTTTGAGGTCTTCCAGCCTGGGGATTACATCATCCGTGAAGGCACCATCGGCAAGAAGATGTACTTTATCCAGCACGGCGTGGTCAGCGTGCTCACTAAGGGCAACAAGGAGACCAAGCTGGCTGACGGCTCCTATTTTGGAGGTGAGACAGCCAGGGCGCCCCAGGAGAGCAGGGATGACTGGGAGCTGAGCTAGAGGGATAYCCTGAGATCAGACGCACGGAGGGGCCCTTGGTAGCCACGGTCTGGAAGTGGGCATCTCTGAGCCCGTATAGGGGTGTCTSTCTGTGAGGTCGGCTTTAATAGCTTAAGACTGGTGGCTTATAAAACATAGAAACTGGATTCTCAGCTCTGGAGGCTGGGAGTCACAGGCCAGGGTACAAGCATGGCGGCCTTTTTGTTGTCTCGTGGTAGAAAGAGCACGTGTGTTGTTTCCTTCGTCTCTCCTATTATGTTTGTGCTTGTGCCTGAGCCTGTGTATACCCAGCCATACCTATCCATTCTYGCACACCACTGTGCCCATGTAGAGGTTAGGGCACAACTTGGGCGTCAAGTCTCTCCTACCGTGTGGGTCGTCCCAGGTACCAACTCACGTTATTAGACTTGGCCGAAAGTGCCAAACTGGTGAGCCATCTGACCTGCCTCTTTCTAGCCTCTTCTATAAAGGTATGAGTCACCTCCCAAAGCCCCACCTCTAAGGACCAGATCACCTTGMGACCAGGATTGCAGCATAGGAATATGGGGTGGGCACGGGCATTTTGTCCATTGGAGGGGGATTGGCCCGAGCGATAGAAACAGCTTGACATCCAGTTGGCGGGGTTGCTGCTGGTACTCAGTATGACTACAACCCAGCAGGCAGCCTCCTGAGTTCATTGTACCAACCAGTGGAGGGTCAGGGTCATGCAGCTCTGCGTGGCCTGGAAGGTTTGTGCCTGATTGACCCTGAGTCCTGCTGTGCCCACAGAGATCTGCTTGCTGACCCGGGGCCGGCGCACCGCCAGCGTGAGGGCGGATACTTACTGCCGCCTCTACTCACTGAGTGTGGACAACTTCAATGAGGTGCTGGAGGAGTATCCCATGATGCGGAGGGCCTTCGAGACGGTCGCGCTGGACCGCCTGGACCGCATAGGTGAGGGGCAGGACGTGCAGGTGGGAGGCAGGACAGCAAGTGCGCAGACTCCATATCTCCTTTCCTGGGCGTGGCCTGAGTGTCTGCTCTTGTTCTATGACTCAGGCAAGAAGAACTCCATCCTCCTCCACAAGGTGCAGCACGACCTCAACTCAGGCGTCTTCAACTACCAGGAGAACGAGATCATCCAGCAGATCGTGCGGCATGACCGTGAGATGGCCCACTGTGCTCACCGCGTCCAGGCTGCCGCCTCAGCCACCCCAACCCCCACTCCTGTCATATGGACCCCACTGATCCAGGCGCCACTGCAGGCTGCTGCTGCTACTACTTCAGTAGCCATAGCCCTCACACACCACCCCCGCCTGCCCGCCGCCATCTTCCGGCCCCCTCCCGGACCTGGGCTGGGCAACCTTGGGGCTGGACAGACACCGAGGCACCCAAGGAGGCTGCAGTCCTTGATCCCTTCAGCGCTGGGCTCTGCTTCACCAGCCAGCAGCCCCTCACAGGTGGACACACCGTCTTCATCTTCCTTCCACATCCAACAGCTGGCTGGATTCTCTGCACCTCCTGGGTTGAGCCCTCTCCTGCCCTCCTCTAGCTCTTCCCCACCTCCAGGAGCCTGCGGTTCTCCCCCAGCCCCCACACCATCCACCTCCACTGCCGCCGCCACCACCGCTGGGTTCGGCCACTTTCACAAGGCGCTAGGTGGCTCCCTGTCATCCTCTGACTCCCCGCTGCTCACCCCACTGCAACCGGGCGCTCGCTCTCCACAGGCTGCTCAGCCGCCACCCCCACTGCCTGGGGCCCGAGGAGGCCTGGGACTCCTGGAGCACTTCTTGCCACCCCCACCCTCCTCCAGGTCACCGGCATCCAGCCCTGGGCAGCTGGGCCAGCCTCCTGGAGAGTTGTCCCCAGGTCTGGCAGCTGGCCCACCAAGTACACCAGAGACACCCCCACGGCCTGAACGGCCATCCTTCATGGCAGGGGCCTCTGGGGGGGCTTCTCCTGTAGCCTTTACTCCCCGAGGAGGCCTCAGCCCTACGGGCCATAGCCCGGGACCCCCAAGAACTTTCCCGAGTGCCCCACCCCGGGCCTCTGGCTCCCATGGTTCCCTGCTCCTGCCACCTGCATCCAGCCCTCCGCCTCCCCAGGTCCCACAGCGCAGGGGCACACCACCCCTCACCCCCGGCCGCCTCACACAGGACCTGAAGCTCATCTCAGCCTCTCAGCCAGCCCTCCCCCAGGATGGGGCACAGACTCTCCGCAGGGCCTCACCTCACTCCTCAGGGGAATCGGTGGCTGCCTTCTCACTCTACCCCCGAGCTGGGGGTGGCAGTGGGAGCAGTGGGGGCCTTGGGCCTCCTGGAAGGCCATATGGTGCCATCCCAGGCCAGCATGTCACTTTGCCTCGGAAGACATCCTCAGGTTCTTTGCCACCCCCACTTTCTTTGTTTGGGGCAAGAGCCGCCTCTTCTGGAGGGCCCCCTCTGACTGCTGCATCCCAGAGGGAACCTGGCACTAGGTCTGAGCCAGTACGCTCCAAACTGCCGTCCAATTTATGAGCTGGGCCCTCCCTCCCTCTTCTTTTTCTTGCTCCTTTCTTCCTTCAGGTTTAACTGTGATTAGGAGATATACCAATAACAATAATAACCATAAAAACATACCCCAGAAAAACAAAAAAGACAGCAGAAAATAACCAGGTATTCTTAGAGCTATAGATTTTTGGTCACTTGCTTTTATAGACTATTTTAATACTCAGCACTAGAGGGAGGGAGGGAGGGAGGGAGGGGGAGGGGGAGCAGGCAGAGCCCAAAGGCGACAGCCAAAAGAAGGCAGGCAGGGTCTCTGGGGACGAGGCAGAGGTGGGGTGACCCATGTTTGGGTCCGAGCACAGACCTGTCGTTGTATTGTTCTTTAGAGCAAGAGCCACCTACCATCAGATCCTTGGCTGTGATCTTGGAGCCCACTCTGCTGGGGGCTGCCCTGGAGTGTGTTCCCAGGAGCCTCCCGCGCCTGAGTCCTTGGGACACACCGGGTCCTTGAGGGCCTTGCATTTTTTTCTATGTAAACGTAGCAAGATATGTATATGAACATGTATATGTATGTAAGATGTGTCTATGTATAGCTATGTAGTGCTCTGTAGAGCCGTGTAGATATCAGCTTCCATGTGTGCACATGCGTGTGCAGTCTAGTTCAATCCCATGTTGCCAGGACACCCAGGTCACCTTACATGCAGCGATCTGCTGTGGCCCGCAGGCTGGGCACTGCAGGCTCTGGGGGACGTTCTCTCTCCCAGTCCTCAGGGATGGGGACCCCTGGAACCTTGCAGCAGACCCTCTTTCTCCATCTCTGGGCTGCGACCCAGTTCTAGCCCAACCTCCAGTCCCGTGGAAGGGGAAGACTCCAGGGTGAGCCTTTCGCTTCCCAGGGCTTCAAGCACACCTGTCACCTCTGTGGCCCCAAGTTTCTCCAGCTGTACAATGGGAGGGGAGGGGAACGACTATTTATTGAGTCTGTTCTGTACCAGGCACTGGTTACACATACCCATAGGCTGGGAGGTGGGGATTATGGGGTCTCCCATTTCACAGGTGAGGAAACCGAGGGCTGGTTAGAATCACATAACCAGGAGTGGCAGAGCTGGTCTGGTCTGAGCTGCAGATCAACCTCCTTAAGGCTAAAGCCTGTATTCCTCTCATCAGAAAACAGTGTTTGGTAGAGCCCTAGCTTTTGGTCCCTAGGCAAAGTACAGGAGGAAGAGATGGGAGCTTGGTGGCAGTCAGGCTTCAGTTCAAATCCCAGCTCTGCCACTTCTTAGCTGTGTGACCTTGGGCAAGTTATCTGACCTTTCTGTTCCCTCATTAGTAAAATAAGATCCATGGAACTGCCTCACAACGACCAGTGAGACCAGATAAGAAAAAGACGTGAAACGCCCAGCCCAGTGCCTGGCACACAGCATAGTAGGTGCTCAATAAATCATGTTTCTTCGCCCCCTCCTCATAAACTTAGCCCATTGCTCCAGTGAACTATGGTGAGAGCCCAGGGGACTTTAGCTGAGGGCTCCAAGACTTAAAACTCTCAGGACTCAGGAGGTGGCTGGGCCTCCATCAGGGCTGGAGGAAGGTGCGTGGCCAGTGGTGTGGGCTTGAGCCAGGCCTTGGGATATGGGAAGTGTGAAGAAAGAAAGGAATTAGACAGGATGGAGTGCAGAAGGGAGATGACTGCGGTGATACTGAGACGCGGAGCGGGGCCTCTGGGGGAGACATACTGGCTGGGGACCAGGCCTTGGATGAGCCACAGATCAGCTTAGCTTTGGCCCTGAACTGGAAGCAGATTTCAGGGGCACAGCTAGAGGCTTCCCTATCCATGGGTTGAAGCAGGCAGGACTTTGATGCCCATGCAGTGAGGAGGGCTGGTTCCACCATGCCTTGTCATCCCTGTGCACCAGCCAGAATGATGGTATGAGCAGGTTTGGCCCTGGGGTGCCACAGGGAATCCCTTTGGGGATGGCTTGCAGGGAGAGGAGGGGTGAAGGCCCTGGTGCCCTAGGAAATCGGTAGGAGCCCTGGATTATACAGGGGTTGGAGAAGTCTCCCGGACTCAGTCTTCAGACCTGAGTTCTGCTCCCAAGGAAGGCAGCTTAGGAGCCAGCTGGACTCCACTGAACCTGGAGTCCATCCTGGAGCTTCGGGAGAGGAGATGGGGGTCTGGGTATGAGGAGTGAGGGGTCTTGTCATCAGGCCTGGCCTAGCCACCCTTCTCTACTGATACATGCATTTTATAAACACTGACACACTGGCAAACTCCTTGGTGACTATGGAGAGGCCAGGTCCAGTCCGTAGGACCTTCCACCCCACAACCTCTACAAGCAATTTTCAAATCTTCCACTTTTAAAACAGAAAACGGTGAAACATGCCGTCTTGTATATTTTATTTAAATAAAAAAATTACAGCAAATGCCGCATTATTTGGGGGTCAGAGACGGAGCGGTGAGGTTCACAGGGAAACCTGGAGTCTCCAGTGAGGATGTGGGGGTGGGAGTGGGACACTGCCCCCTGAGCAGCTGTGAACGCGTGCATGAGCCTTCCTGCACCCACCCCCGGAAGCATGGAGTTGAGTTATATGCAGAACCGTGCATGGGAGCGTGAGGCCTGACTACAGGAGATGTGCACGTGCGTACAACCTGTGTGTGTGTGTGTGTGTGTGTGTGTGTGTGTGTGTTGAGACAGTGTATCCCCAATGTCATGTGTGAAGGGGAAGGTCCCTCATGCAGGTCCTCCTTCCCGCCTCTGCCACAGCTCCACAGTCTCTGCGGGGGAGGAGGTTAGTACATGACACCTGAGCTTCATCCAGCTAGATGCTGAACAGCGACATGCCCTCTTGCATGACAGGCCCTCAGAAGAGGGTGTTTAGCTGGGGGCAGGAGGAGAGCAGTTGTGGGGAGAGCATCAGTGGATGGAGGGCAGACACGGGGCTCTAGCAGTCCAAGGTCAGGCCTGGAACTAGGAGGTGGTAAGGCACCAACTTGCACCTCACACTCCTGTACCTAACCTTTGGCTGCAGAGGGTTCCCACAGGCCCTTGGTCCTTGATAGTTAGGGCAGGTGTCTGGGGTTGGAAGAGCAGTCTTGCTTCCTGGCTGGTGGGGGAATACCATCCTGCCTTCATAAACAGGGGGATCTCCTCTGGAAAGAGCAGGGAACCTGACCAGTTGTTCCCCATCACTGCTTGCCTAGGCTGTTTCCGTGGTGACAGGCCTGGGAGTCCTGTTGCTAAGCAGACAGCTTGGCCATGCCTAGCGTCCCCATGACAACTGCCCCCTGTGGCCAGGTGGCAGAGTTTCCTCTGGGATCCCACTGACATGACATAGGCAGGGCTAAACTCAGCTGCTGTGGGGGCAGCCTAGGCTGGACCACAGTGGCCTCTGGTGGAGGTGGCCTCTGAGGCTGGGGTAAGCCTTCGTGGGTGGGGTAGGGTGAGGTGGGATTAGAGACAGGTTTCAATCAAACTGAAGTGGGTGGCTCCACCAGCTGTTTTGTTCCTAGACTTCATAGGGACAGGTAGTAAGCGCCTACTGTATGCTTGGCCCCACGTGCTTTCCTCTTGTCTCGGCTGGTTCTCTCACCAACTCTAAAGTCAAAAGCCTCAATGACAGCCACAGGAAAGAGGTGCGAGGCTCAGAGCTGGTGCTTACTGGATGCCCATCAGCCAGCGTGCGGGGAGCTGGATTGTATTCGGCAGGAGACTGAGGCCTTGCCCCTGTGCACGGGGCAAGCRGAGGCAGGGTGGGACAATGATGATATGGAGCGATGGTCTGTATAGAACTGAAGACCCACAGTAAAAACAGCAGTTTATTTTCCTTACCATTGAGTCAGTGATGAATTAGTCCTCCCTCCCCAAATCTAAAACACCACCTCCCAAGCTTCAGCCCCATGGGGGAGCTGTTCTTCCGGCTATCAGAAAGGTGAGAAGGCCCAAGATTACTCTTAGGCCTCAGCAGCACTAAACTAGACTGGAAAATTCAAATTGTGTGTGTATGTGTGTGTGTGTGTGTGTGTGTGTGTGTGTGTGTGTGTGTGTTTGTTTCTGGGGATTAAACCCAGGGCCTCTTATAAGCCAGGCAAGGGCTGTACCATCCTGAGCTACATGCTCTTGATTGTTTCTTGAGACAGGTCTTGTTAAGTTACTCATGCTAGTCTTGAGTTCAGTCTGTAGCCCAGGCAAGCTTATCCTCTTGCCTCAGGCTCCTCTTGAATAGCTGAGATTATAGGTCTTYGCCAGGCCATTCAAAAGAAAATTTGAACGACTTAGAATGCTCCCTGGAGGCTGTGTTCATCCCAAGAGGTATAAGTTGCTGTCTTCAGCAGAATGTCAAGGGCAGTCTCAACTCTCCGGCCTGACTTCCTACCCTGGAAGTCACTTCTTCCTCCCTGGCAATGTGGCGTCCATTTCTCCTTCCTGGGAAAGGCTCTGAGCCAGTCCTCTAGGTCCACACTGGAGAATCCAGGACTGATGTTCTCCTCAGTGTCAGACCCTACTGGTCAGATTCTCCCAAGATGTGGGGTCCCCATTTTTTCCTACTTAACCTAGACTCAGCTGTAAGAGTTGCTCTTCTTCCCAAAGGTTGGTGCTGATGGGGCCTCTGGTCTTGGCCTCCTCTYGTCACTCCATATGCCTTTCCAGGGTGACCTCACGATACCCAGAGCTTTCTCCCTTTGTAGACAAAAGCCTCCCACACTTTCCCTCACAGGCTCCCCATCCCCTCAGCCTTGGCTGGGGCTGTCTCCTCTTCTGAAGGACTAGGCTCTTCCATGCTCTGCTGCTTACAGYTGCCAGTGAGGCTCAGAGCATTCTCCTGCTGAYCTCTGCMCCTACTGACCCCTGACCCTGCTGACCCCTGACCCTGCTGACCCCTGACCCTGTTGACTTTATTTCTTTAATTCTCTTTCTCTTGCAGGTGGAATATTTCAGATAGGCAAAGGCACATTCCATAGGAAGATATTAGCAATACTAGCCTCTTACTACTCACCTAGTYTAAGAAACAGAACACAAAGGACACCTTTGAAGGCATCTTCTCTGTGGCCGTCTGTGGCCCTGTTTCTCCAGGCAAAACCACTTATCTGAGAGCTAACTTCCACTCTTTTTACAGAAACAAAGTCTCTGTATAATGTGTTTGGTTGCATATCAAGGGTGAGGAGTTGAATTAGAAGTGGCCGCTTGGAGGGGTGAAGGAGTTTGTTATTAACATTGCTCAGAATTTCTGTATGTGGTACATCTGTGTGTTTGTTAGTTTTGTTACTGTTTTAAATTTCTCTACAGTAAGGATCTGTAAGTTTTGAGGATGTCACTCAGTTGTCAGAGTACTTGCCTATCATATATAAATCTCTGGGTACTATCCCCAGCACTGCATACGACCAGGCATGGTGGCACATGCCTGTAACCCAACACTCAAGAGGCSGAGGCAGGAGGCTCAGGGGGTCGAGGGCAGCCAAATAGAGGCCAGCCTGGACAGCATAAGCCATTATAGCAACAAGAAGTGTATTTTTATGGCCTGTGACGGGGTGGGCCACACCCCTCTAATCTCTGTAGTCCACTGAACAGATTTTTGGTTTTAAAATGATTTTTTAAACGAACACTACCACCTGCACGTGCCGTTGCATTGTACATGTGGTATTACTGCTGTGGGGTGCTGTGGTCTCTTCTGTGTCTCACCTGTGTAGGACTCCAGTCTGGAGATGGGRCAGACAAGTCAGGTTCTCATGCTTGCAAACACCGCTGCTACAGAAGCTCCCAGTAGCGGTTCTTGCTGAATCGTCTCTAGGCTCCAAATGCAGTAGTGGAACAGTCACCGGCAAATTAATCTTCATAAAAATGAGATGATGCCAACTTGTTTTAAGTAGTTCAAACAATTTACACTCCCACCTGCAGGGTACGAGTTATTCTTGCTCCACATTCTTGCCAATCACGGGAGTCATCAGGCTTCTTACTCTCCCCAGCCTAGTGCTATTAATTGTGTTTTAATGAGCAAATCTCTAATTCCAGTAAGGCTGGGTCTCTGTTCATTTACTAATTTGCCATATACTTTGTTCATATACTAATTTTTGTTTTTACTTCTGAGAAATAAGAATTTGTGTGTTTTGTTCCATTTTCTATTGTCATTTGTCTTTTTGTTGATTTGTAGGACTTTCACACATATCTATTAGGGAAATGCAATAAATTCTTTATTAACTATGCGTCAGAAATACCCTCTTCCTATGTATGGTTTGTATCATGCTCTCCCTCCTTCTCTCCCCCTCATCTCCTTTTCTCCCCTCCCCCTTCACTCCCTCTCCCCTTATCTGTTTTGATAAACAGATGCTTTCTATATTAATATGAAGTTTAAGTTTGTCATTATAAACATTTCAAATTCTAGAAATTTTCTTAGTGCCTTCTTTGCTTAAGACACCTCTCACGCTCGACTCTTGTGTTACTCAGTCACTTTCTTTCACATTCCATTGCCACAGGGCCACGATGTAACTTCAAAAGAGGTTGTATATGTAGAATAGGGGTCTGCAATACCTGTCAGTTGTCAGTTTATATCTGTTGAGGTGATAAAATAACCAACTAAAAGCAACGTAGGGGAGGAAGGGCTTGTTTGTCTCACAGTTCATTACTATAGGGAAGTCAAAGCAGGAACTTAAAGTGTTACACCTATGGTGACGAGCAGAGAGAGGACAGACACGCAGGTTCTGACTTAACTTCTTAATCTCAGCTTGTTTTCTCCATGCTCAGGGAATAGCGCCCCCCATGGTGTGCTGGMTGCATCTTCCTACATTAGTTAACAATCAAGGCAGCCTCCCAAGAACATGAGCACAGAAGAACCCGATTCTTCCCAGGTGATTCTGGTTGCCTGTGTCAAGTTGATAGTTAACACTCACTAGTGCACCAGCTTTGAACATCTTGCCAGTTCTTTTAATAGGGTTTTACAATGGTTTTTGTCGAGTTTTACAGTTCGTTGGATTTGTTTCTATCTTCTCATGGCTTTGTTACCATTGCTAACTTTATATACGCTTCCTTTTGAGGTGTAATTCATATGCAGCAACATTCATCAATTTTAAGTGTGGAGTTCAAGGAAGGCTTACAACCACCTCTACGATTAGAACCAGAGCATCCCYAAGATCTGCCCCTCCCCCTTCAGTTTCTTCTTGCTTGGTTCCCAGCAGCCTGTTACTGTATTCCTCAAGTGTCCATGTCTCTGAGATGAGCTGTCAGTGGACTCACGGAGCCCTTAGCCTGCACCTGCCTGATGTCCTTCATCTAGCCGGAGCTTTTGAGCTCTGCCCATGGGATGCTATGCYGTGCTCCCTTGTATAGCTTGGTCAGGATTTGTTTATTCAATCGTCAATGAACAACTGGTCTGTTTTCATTTTTGCCTATTAAGAATAAAGTTTTGCCGGGCAGTGGTGGTGCAGGCCTTTAATCCCAGCACTTGGGAGGCAGAGGCAGGTGGATTTTTGAGTTCAAGGCCAGTCTGGTCTACAGAGTAAATTCCAGGACAGCCAGGGCTACAGAGAAGCCCTGTCTCGAAAAACAAACAAACAAACAAAAACCCCAAACAAACAAAAAAAAAAGAATTAAGTTTCTATGAATATTTGTGTTCAAGAAGTATGAATGTAGATTTTAAAACACCTAAACTGGCAAATACAGATCATCATATACAACATGATGCACTCACTAAGTATGTACTTAGTGAACTGGCTACATTGAGCTAATGAACATGTRTTACTTCAGAGGTCATATTTTTTTGTGGTGAGAACAAACTTATTTGTCTAGTTGTTTCAAAATGAATATAAGTTTTCATTTATTATAAACACCCAGCAATGACTCTCCTGAGTCATATGAGTAGTATATTTATAATTTTATTCTCCAAAGTGGAAGGCTGCTTGCATTTCTATCAGCAATTACACGCGCTTCCGAGTCGCTTCCTCTCCTTACGCTTGCACTGTGAGCTGCAGTGTGCCACTCCAGAGGTCTGCCATGTAAACTCTTTCAGTTTACAGTTCCACAAGGACTAAACATGCTGTGCATTATTTTAGGCATCTGTTTCCACCCATTTATGTTCTGTGGTAAAACATTCTTATTCAAATGTTTACACAATTGTTTCTCACAAGCCTTCCATGTCCTTATTGCTGAATTATATCTAAAATACTCAACACACAAGCACTTGATAAAACAGTTGTTTGGGAAYTGTTTTCTATAAGTTTGTGGTCTGTTTTTTATTTTCTTATTTATGTCTGTCAAATGTCAAATATTTTARTTTTGCTGATGACCAACTTGCCAATTTTTTAGCGATTTGTGTTTTCTAGCCAGATAACTAAAAATGGCACAGTAGAAAATATCTGTGGCATGGAAAAGTCAGAAACAGTGGTGAAACTATTTAAAAAAGCAAGATATTGAGAAACCAAATAGGAGAATGCCAGATATAACTTCTATTATATCAGTAAATGCATTACATGTAAATAGACTAAACATTCAAATTAAAGGCAAAAGATTTACAGAGAGGATTAAAACCCATGATCTATCTAGCTGTATGCTGTCTACAAGAAATAGATATATGTTATCCTCAAATATATCACTAAGTTGAAAGAAGAAATGTGAAAGATATTCCAGGTAAACAACGGCCAGAAGGCCAGGGTGTCACTCTAACGCTGAAGACWCTTTAAGGCAGAATTATTGCCAAAGACAAAGGATATTTTATGAAAATGGGTAACCAATAAAAATATAACATTAATAAAAATACATATCCCTCAAATGTATGAAGTAAGCCTGAAARAAGTAGACAAGTCAACAATAATAACTGCCAACTAGCACTCCACTTTCAGTACTGGGATAGAGCAGATGGACTGAAGAGTTACATGAGAGTCGATTTAAAGCCAGATGTGGTGGTGCCCAACTGTATCCCAGCTCCTGGGGACAAAAGCAGAGGTTTAAGGACAGCCTGAACTATATGAGAGCTGGTCTTCAAATAACAAAAAACAAGTAGAAGACCTGGACAACTTAGACCAACTCTACCTCCAGGAGCCTCTGARCACTTCCTCCAACAGCACCCAATGTGCATAGAGAACATTCTCCAAGACAGACCAAGGTAGACCACAGGTCTGAATAGATTTAATAGAGATGAAATCATATAAAGGATATTCTATGATCAGAAGAGAATGACTCTCCCTCTCCCCTTTCCTT
>BDUI01004366.1:32023-43218 GCA_002335545.1 Apodemus speciosus
CACACACACACACACACACACACACACACACACACACACACACACACACACACACACACACACACAAAGGCAGTCACCCTGCCAAACATGGAATGCAGCAAAAACAATGATAAGAGAAATTTACCATTCTCTGTTCCTTCATTAGRGTTATTCCTTACTCTCTTTAGAAAAAAGCATTTAAAAGCATTTCTATCTAGTTACCTGTTCTTTGTTTTCTTGTTAGATTTGGTCCAAGCAAGCAGTACTGAAACTGTTCCTTTCTTRAGTGGATTTGCACTGCTCTCTCCACCAGCTTCATGACCCCCAAGCATCCTCTCAGGGCTGGAAATGGCATCCTTTGCCAAACTGTTGCTCAGCTTTCCATGCTGGGGGTGATTTCTGTTGTGAAGGATCTGTGCCTCTTCCAGGCTGGGAACAAGTCAGCAACATATGTCTAACTCCCGCTGCATACTCAGGCACCACAGGCTCCAGAAGTATCTGGAAACTGTATAATTCCTCGAATTTTGAATTTTGGGAGAGGAAAACCCCTTCTGACAGACTGGAAATATTCCTTTTTTCATAATGTCTGCCCAGTCCACATTCTCTCTGGCTTTAGTTCCAGCCAGCTATCCTTCTGTCCAGATGTTAATAAGCAGTCTCTTCTACCTACCATCTCCTAGGCAACTCTGTTTATAGGAGCCTGCTCTTRTTATTGGCCTTCAAGAATCCCAGCTCTTCTTCCCTCTTTCAGAAAGCTGTAAACCACTCTGGATTCTCAGCAAGACCTTTGTGTGTCTGTGTGTGTGTTGGTGAGTCCAGGAGCACAGAGGCTGGAGAACTCTAGGCACTGGTTCTCCCTTGTTAGGTAGGGTCTCTGTTGTTTGCTGTTGTGTATGCCTGGCTACCTACACCATGAGTTTTCAGGCAATCTGTCTGTCCCTATCTTTGTCTATCTCACAGAAGTGCTGCAGTTACAAGCCTGTGCCACTCTGGCTAGCTTTATGTGGATTCTGGAGATTTGAACTTGGGTCCCTACACTTTACTCACGAGCCATCTCCCTAGCCCAAGACCTGTTTTTGAGTTTATGAAAGGTACCCCTGTTATCCTTAACTCACTAGGCTGAGCCCTGACCTGCAGCATCTGATCTGCCCCATGAAGTTCAAGTGGGTCCAACCTTGTGCCCTTGAGCATTCCAGAAAATGCTCTGTGGATGGGTGGCACCAGCTTACTCTGCCCAGCCAGTTCGGTGCACCTGCCTCAGCCTCTGTACTGACCTGCTGGAGTTCTGGCCTTTACCTCAGTGACAGGAGTCTGAGCCTGACATGGATGCCTAGGAGTTGTCTTCTTTCAGGCAACAACGTGAAGTGGGCAGCTTTGTAGCACCTCTATCTGTCCATCTTCTGCATATGGGTTCTCTTCTGACATCTCAGACTCAGTGGACATGCCTCTTCCGAACAAACCTTCCTAACGATGTGCTCCCTTGCAGGAAGAGCTTGAGCTTTATCAAATTCTCTCAGCACTGGGTCATGATGCATTAGCTCTCAGACTTCAGGTCTTATCTTTCTCACAGGAGAAACTCATTTACTAAAACTCCACAGTGCATTAGGCACTAAGGTGGAGACTCCAAACATATAGTTCTTTCCTTAAGGAAGTCCTCATGTATTGGAAAAAACTTTAAAACAAAATTAGGAATCTAGTTAGATTGGGTCTTTGAAACACACATGTACTGACAGAGTCAGTGCTGAGGTGAAGGGGAGAGAGAAGAAACAGTGCAGAGGCCACACTCAATGCTTATTATGCAGAGGCAGTCTGCTCTGTTGCCAGGACAAGTAGGGAAAGGGAAGGGAAGAGGTCTGGTGGGCCATGCTGAACTGTTGTGCAGGAAACTGCGTGATGTTGAGCAAGGGAGACAGAACGTAAAAAAGATACTGGCCTGCTGTAAATGGTCATCACCAGATTCCATTTAGGACTAGACCGGTTAACAGACAAGGAAGTGGTACTCTGGGGGACATTTGAGAGGTAGGGCTGACAGAACTGGCTGAGCAGTTAAAAGTGTGGTGCAGAGAGCTCAAAGTGGTTCCCACATTGCCATCTGGGAAAGCGTAGAGGGGTTCATAGTGGGGCAAGCATCAGCAACCAGGTGACAGGAGTCTGCTCCAGGACCCTGAGAATGTGTACAATGGCCCAGGACCTCTGAGGATCTGGACACTGCTGGCTAGGGCCCAACTGTAGTGAAGATCTTGCACCTCTCCTTGATACCATGGATTCGTAGCTTCAGACTCTTAAGGTCTTGCTTCCAGAGAGCCCAACGGTACGGGCCCCCATACCAGGCCAGGCTTTTGTGCTCGTCTCCTTGCCTAGCGGCTCTTGTCTCAGTTAGGCAGTGCTTTATGCCCGGAGCAGCTGTCACTTCAGACTTGGGAGCTGGAAGGGACCTTCTTCATACAAGGTCAAGCAGCATTAGGGCACACTGCAGATCCACTCGCTTTGAGTTCTTTCAGATGCCTCAAGCCATTTTCTCTTGATTTCCCCTTGGGAACATTTATCCCAGTCTTCTTAAAGGTACAACTTTCAAGACCCACCCTACCTGTAATTATTAAGGAAATTTCAAATTATCCTTTCTCTGAATTGCAGCAACTGCTGAGCTCTAGATCTTTGGGTAAAGGACATCTTATTTTGTGGGGGGTATAAAGGACATCTTAACACAAACAACAGCCACTAAGCTTAAGGGTAATGATAGGTTTAAATAGTATTTTATTCCAATATTACATAACATGAAGAGTCTGAAGTATTATTTATATTCCTGTTGACTTTAACTATCAACTTATATGGCCTAGAGTCATCTGAGAGGAAAGCTTCCACGGAGGAGGAACTACCTAGATCAGATGGGCCAGTGGGCAGGTCTACAGCAGACTGCTGTATTAACTCATGTAGGGAGGCCTAGGTAACTGCTGGWGGCATGTGGTCCTGAACTGTGTAAGTAAAAAGCTAAGTGGAAGCTGGCCTGTGTGGTAGCCAACAAGAGGCATCTTTCATATCTCTGTACCCCTTTGGAGGTGAAGTGATTCCTTGTTTGGAGATAATGCTATGAAAGAGCAAACAGGGCGGCTTATACTCCTCTCATGGACTGTGACAAATTGTAAGCCAAATATGCCCTTCTTTCCCCTAAGTTGCTTTTTGTCAGTTTTTATTACAGCAGAATGAACTAGAGCACTTCCCTTCAATTAATATCTCACACATCTTCCCCCAGTACCCTAGTATTTCTTTTCTTTGGCAGACAGAAACCCAAGGTTACGTGTGGCACATRTTGGAATCTTGTGTGGCCAGCGGTAGGTCCTCATAGYGCCTGCTTATTCACATGGCCTTAGCTAGCCATTTGGTGGCTTATTTGCTGCTCTCTAGTCTTTCCAGATAGTGCCACCTACCCTGGCAGGAGGGAGGAGATGACTGATGGGCGCCAGAGGAGCCTCCCCCACCCCAGAGCTTTGTCCATGTTGTTCAACTTGGAGCCAGTCTTGAGGACTCAACTTCGTTTTAGTTCTCAGAATCAAGGTAGTTGTGGTATGAGCATGATTTCTAAGGACTCTGTGAGGCAGGCAGCTCTCTTTCAAGTGCACTTCAGGACTCCAAAGGGGCCCAGGGACTCAAGTGGAAGGGTTCAGGTATCACAACACTAAGGATCAATCAATTTGAGGAGCTAATGGAAGAAGCCTCCCAGTAGGTCCTAGACCTTATCTTTTGGGCTATCTGTCTACTCATCCAAGAGGCAGGCATCTGCTACCATCAGAAACTGCATATACCCAGAGGTAGTCAGAAAGCAGCAAGAAAAGAATTCTTGTCTGTATTAAGACCACATGCCTGTAGAAAGACTCACAGAACCATCACTGGAAAACGTGCCAAGAGTGCCATCTAGGGACACAGAGGGGACAGCTCGGGTGATCAATGTGGCTGGAAAGGGATGCAACCCAACAGCAGCTTTCCCAGGCTGGAGCAGCAGTGCATCTGGTACCTACTTGCCTGTCTGGATGTAGAGGTAAGGGCAGACAAGCATTCTTGGAGCTTTGGGGACTCGGACTATCTTGAGGCCAATCTAGCACCACTAACTACCCAGGTGGGTAAGTACAGGCTGGCAGCAGAGCAGATGGACACAAGGACGTACGGACACTGCACTCTTGATCTAGCCCTAGCTCTGTCATAGGCTAACAGAAGGCAGGGGGCCTGTGGCTGCTGAGGTCATCACTATTCCAGGCATGGAAAATCKAAAGATCTTAACAGTGGAACTCAGCCTCTCCAGCAGGGGAGAGCCAACTCAGCGTGATGCTGAGCAACTCAGGGTGGCTTTGTGCTGGGTGCCGCCTGCCAGCCCTCGGCTTCCTCACCACCTCCCCCTCCCCTAGCAGCAACAGTGGGAAATGGACAGGAAGAAGATACATTTTGGGGGCTGGCAGTCAGACACTTCTTTTATTCCCTGTGATCTCTGCCCAGATTGCCATTGTAACTCCTGCCTTTATACCAGTGAGAGCTACAGAGAAATCATTGGAGGCTGGAAATAGGAGCCCCCAAACTTTTAATGGAAAGAACTTTTTGACCAGACCAGTTTGATTGGATTAAAAAAGTGTATTGGACTTCCAATACTAAATAAAAACATGAAATTGTTTTTAAAAAGCCATAGAGTTTTACAGCATCAACTACAGAAAAGGCCAAACAAGTGTGTACAGAACCCAGTCCCAGCAGTCCTTCGGACCCTCAGGCAGGCAGCAAGGCAACAACACATTGCTCTACACCCTCCTGAAGGAAGCCGCTGAGCCACAAGCCCAACCAGGACATGACAAGACACAATGGTTTAAGTTTCCAGAATCACAGGAAAATATAAGACATATTAAACTGCGAAACGGTGTAATACAGAATAGCTTTGCATTTTCTGAATTTAAAAAAATTCCCCAACTTTTAAGTTACTTTATTTAAAAATACACCCCTCCCCACCCCATCAAAATCCTGTGGCAGTATCCAGGTACCAAGGCCCTGAGGTAACAGAAGTGCTGGGGTTCATGGGAAGGAATGCGCTAAATACCTAGCATGCTCCGTGGGCAAAGGCTAGACAGTTTCTGAGGAATCTAGCCTCCAGGAGGCCAGAATGCAGTTTTTTTGTAGGACAGTCAAATCACACTGGTTGTCCCAGAACCCTGCCTGGTGCCATCATGTGACCAGCTAGAAGAACAACAGGAGTTAGATCATTGCATTTTTCAAATCCCCCACCCACATCTTGTTGAAAGTAAAAAAGGTAAGATCTAAAAAGGGTAAAATAACCCATGTTCAAGGACAGGCAGGCAGGCTAGGATAGCAACTGGTGGTCTGAGTAGTCTCGCTGACTAGGGAGCCCAAGCCCGATTTACTTTCTATACTGTCTTCCGGGGATCTGTTGGAGGAGATGATGCCTGAGGGTTAGTCTTACACTTTTCATTATACATTAACATTAAAAACAACCCAATACACACCTCAGCTTACCTCTTTAACACTCTGCAAAGTCTTCTGTATGTGGCTGAATCTCCTGCTGCCTCATTCTAACTGGGGTTTGGCTGAGCTGTTGGCATAGATGAAGGCACCTGCTTCCGCTGACCCTCTCCACTATCTCTGTCCTCTGCTCTGTCCTTGTAGAATTACGTCCAGAAACACGTGGGGAAGCCTCGTGGGCACCACCCCATCTTGCCTCATCCTGGTTGATGTTTTTCAGGAGAGCCTCTGCAATGTGGACTTGAGAGCTGCCTGGCTGAGGACTGGCACCCAGAGAAGCAGGCGTCCTATTTGGAATAGGAGACCAAGCTCCCACCTTAGCTTTTAACCTTCCAGAGAGAACCAATAATAGCAACGCAAAGGAAGCCTCCACCCTGTGCTTTCTAGCTTCTCAGAGCAGAGGCAGGCTTGTTCTATATGGCATCTCTCAAGCAATTAAACATACATTGCTAGGGACCTCAGTGTGGACACTCCAAAAAGGAAATGACCAAGATACCAGGGCAGCTAAATCATCAAAACCACCCATTGGACGAGAAGTTATAACCAGATCCAAACAAAACTCCAGTTGCTATGCAGTGACGCGAAGATGGACATGCCAGGGAAGAACACTGACGATGCTGCTTCCATTCTCTTCAGGCTTCTGGAACAAAGTACATTGACAGAAACATTCACAGGGCCTCAACAGCCCCTCCACTTCCTATTCCCAATCCCCAATCCCACCCCGATACTGAATCTGCACAGAAAGCAACAAACAAGTCTTTTCAATGTTACATTTCATTCAAATAGATCTGTAGTCTCACAGTGATGAGAGGAGAAAGTCAGGCCTTTAATAATTATAATAAAAAAATAATAAAAAAGCTTACAAACAGCAATGCAACATGTCCTCCCCTCAAAGTGATGGATTAACAGCTGGCAGAGGATGCAATGTCTCAGAATTAAAAATAAAAATGAAACCCACAACAAGCCAATGCCTGTCAATGGTGTCAAACAACCTCACTGTCTGTGACTTTCCGTAAGCAACTGGAACCAGCAGTTAAGTGTCAACTGCTTGCAGAGAACATCACGGACTCCCTTGGCTTCTGATAGTGTTTTAAGGTAAAATAAAATAGGACACAAAATTGTACATAAATGCCAATGTCTACACTCCATAAAAGTGATGCAGTTGCAGCACGAAGACACAGCCACTGACCACAAAGCAAAAGGCAGGTCGTACTTTTTGCCTCTTCCCTGGACACAAAATTTTGGCCCATAGTGCCCAGTCCTGCAGGCTGTCAGCAGGCAAAGGGAAGCTGCCTCARCACAAGTGTAAYCCAGGCTGACCAGAGGGAGGCGGGTGGCTGTGCCCGAGCCAGCCCCACATGSAGGCMCTGGCTGGTGTGCTGGCTCCTGCTCTCAAGTGCTGTCCTCTCGAACTCTGTACAATTCCTTGATTTCAAGGTTAAGTTCCAAGACTTGTAGACTCGGGCGTGGAGTCATGTCCAGGCGAAGGTCATCAAGCTGTTGTGATGGCATTTAGGTCCTTCATTAGTCCTTCCAGGTGGGCCATCTCTTTGGTCAGCTCATCTGGTTCATAGCTCTACAGAAGGAAGAACACCATTACTGGGAATGATCTGAAGAGCTGTCCAGAAAGGACAGCCCAGAGTGTCAAGCAGTCTGGCCAAAACTGCCCTGGGAAGCTGGCCTACAGAAACCAGGTTGGCTCCATAAAACCAGAGGCAGCAGGATGTACTCAAGGCCATTAATACAGACAGCATTTCTCTACAATACACAATGCCTTTCTCCCGAGTTACACACACGCCTCAGCTCACAATGACCTCACAAGCTTCCTCTTCTAGCTCTCTGTCAGAGCAATATAGTGTGTGTACCCTGCATCTCTGGGCCTAAGCTTTCTCTTTAGAGAACTCCATATCTGGAAATGCAGACATTGTTTATTGGGATTTGAAAACAATCTTAGGCACTTTCTCTTTCAGCATCCTCCTCCAAAAAGGCATAGAGTGGAGCTCAGGGGTGAAAGAACATGTCTATTCATAGCAGGAAGAAGGCATCAAGTAGAAGGGACAGAAATGAGAGGAAGGATGTGTATCACTAACTTTGATGGGACGATAAAGCACTTTAAGAGTTATCAGTAGGTCTGATATCAAAGCAAACCCATAGCACATTCCTATAGGATATGGAGATGCTCCAAGGACACCTGCTAGATGAGTGATTACATCTGCTTTATATCTGTGGTGGCAAAAGTACAATCAGCTAACAGCATGCAAGCAGCTCCCTTAGGACATCCTGGCTAAGCTGAGGGCCCATGAACTTACACTTTCAGAGTCTTCCAGCATCCTGGTGGTCTCCTGTACTTCAGGGGCACTCGGGACAACCACGGGCATAGGAGGCCGGCTCCTTCCTAAAGTCCCGATGGAGGCTGTTTTCACTGAGTGGATGTGATGGTTCAGAGCTGAGGGGCAAAGGGCATTGTTAGGCTGTGGCTAAGGTTGATGCTCTAGACCTCAGCAGTCCACCCGGGGTGAATGCCACTTCACTGTGAGGGATGCTTGCAGGCCCAGACAGGGATCTGCTCTGAAAAGTTATGGGAGCATGATGGAAGGAAGAAGGCAACAGGGCATCCCAGAGGCCAGAGAAACACTCCACCGCCTCTAGAAGACTAGTACTTTCTCCTAATGGTTCTCAAAGTATGGTGAGCCACAGACTACTCAAAATATCAGGGAGTAAACGCTCATTCATTATGACACCTAATGTAACACATGCCTTTCTGCTGTGTTTTATTTGTACTGAGGGTACAGAGCAACATGGGCAAAACTGGTAAGAACCTTAGCAGTGAAGGCAGTGGCAGTAAGTGTTGAACTTAACCAGGGCCATACTTTTGTATTTTAACAAGCCAGGACATTACCCTTAATGAAGCAATAAGAAACTGTTTTATTAAATCCTAACTGTCAATTACATGCATGAGACAAAATGCAAATGTTTCTGCTGTAYACTACATCTTCAAGAAGAGGGCTGTGATAGACTCACTTGCCAGTTGAGGTTCTATCATGTAAAAACAGAACTTTTAATTCAAAGGTGATTGACATATGGGTCATTCAGATATTTTCTAGAAATGGAAAGAATGAGTTATGAACTCAAGGAAAATATGACAGATACTGCCAATACTAAAATCATAGTTTTCGGTGAACATTACCATCTTGAAAAACTTGTTTCTTTTATCTGACGGTGAAAGCTTCTTATATACAGTGAATGTGTGAATATTTGGAGGGCTTTTTTAAGTTAGTGAACCAATATCTTCCAAACTTCCACTGAGGGTTCAGTGTTACACATACAAAGCACAGGCTAGATCAATGCAGCCTAGTACACCAGAGTGTGCAGAGTCCACGGATAGAGAGATTCTGTAATATAAACTGATCTTTAAGAAGCTACAACTTGTTGAATTTTCCTATAGCATCAAAAAAGAATACCCAGACTAGGCTTGGTGGCATCTATCAGAAATCCCAACACTGAGACAGAAGGACTAAAAATTCCAGACCAGTGTGGGCAATACAGAAGCCCCCCTTTTCCAAAAAAGGAAGTTCGTAAGTATCTAAAAGGTTATGAAAGTACAATGCATTTGTCAAGTACGTATCTGTGAGGGCAGATTTTTAACAGCCAAAACAACCTATTACAGTAGACTGAGTGCAGGAGCAGATAGGAGAATTCAGCTGCCTTTTGTCAAATCAGACACTTACAAGGTAAGACAATGAATGAGAACAGTTCACCAAAAAATGTGCTATTTATCTTTAAGATGAATTAGCTAAATTCTAAAAACTTTCTTTATTAATTATTAATATGATATATTCTGACATACTCCACATGCAGAAACCTGACTGTTTTGGGRTTCTTAGATTAGCCCCATTCATCCCCAGCCTTGGCAGTGGTCCTGACCCGTGTGTCTCTGGACTAGCACTGATCCCTGAAGGGGCTTYGAGAGGCTAAATGAATTTGAGAACCACAGACTTACTCTGAAACAAACCACACTAAGCAGTGGTCAGAGTCCACTGCGGAGCTGTGAAGTGCAGTTAATGTGTGCTCACTATCTTGAGACTCCTGGTTTTCAGTCCCGGCCTCCCAGGCCCTTGTTCAGCCGGTAGCTCTTGTAAAGTAAGGTGATTCCGGGGGCCTAGACGGACCACCTCTGTTGTCCAAATCCATGTCACTGGATTTTAATACCAGGCATTGTACATAGAGAACACAGTTCAAAAGTTCAGCCCCTGCTCACCATTACATTAGGCTGTGGCTTGCATGTTTTCCCCACAAAGGGGACAATGACACAGAGCTTCTCTAAGTTCCTATGAAAACCTTGGAGGATATTTGCTTGTTCTTTAAAAAGGGAAAGGGAGGCACACACCTTTAATCCTAGCACTCGGGAGGCAGACTAGTYTACAGAGTAAATTTCAAGACAGAAAGGACTACACAGAGAAACTCAGTCTAAATAAAGAGAGAGAAGAAGTAGGAGGAGGAGGAAGAAGGGAAAAGAAGAAGGAAGAAGAAAGAAGAAAAGAAAAGAGGGAGAGAGGATGGTGAAGACCTCTAACCCAAAGCTGAGCCGAAGCCAGGTCCCTCCARCAGTGCTGCTCTCCTTACTCACCTTGCTGGGACAGTAATGGTGTGCTTGGCAGTGCAGGATCATAGATAGGAGGTCCCGGGGGTGGGATTGCTGGCACAGCGAAGCTCTTCAGGGGGTGAGAAGGGCGGACRTGGGCCGTGGGAAGACTCTGGCCTGAGTCTTCCTCTTGGGAGCTGGCCAAGTAAGAGGAGCCAGTAGCACCTTCGGGATCCTGATGATCGGTGCAGCATGTCTGAGACGAGGATGCTGGCATGGTGTCCGTGCTGGGGGTATTTCGAACAGATTCTATGGCAGGAAAGCTTAAATGTTAGTATTTCTTTACTATTAAATATGCAGTTGTGGCTACTTCTAGGGGTTCCCTAAGCCTGTTCAATAAGCACTTGAGGAGATTACTGCTAGTCCAGAGACACACRGATCAGGACGACGGCCAAGGCTAAGAATGGATGGACTAGTCTAAGAATCTCCAAACACTCTTGTTTCAACCAACTGTTTCAATTTTTTTTTCCAGTTACATACTTAGGCAGTTGTAAGTTCGTAGATTTAAAGTACTCATTATGGMGTTCTTACGAAGGTTCTGAAGACTATTGTATGCAGTTTTTCAAATTTCACTCACTGATTGGTAGTCTTAGAAACTGACCATTCATAAACAACCAAGTCTGGTAAAAGAGGCTGGATAACACCCACCAGAAATTGGCTCTGTCAGGAAGGTTTGTGCAGGTGAGGCCAATGCACAGGTACTGCACAGCCATCACTAATGTGAATGGCTTTGAYCTTATGACAATAAAGCCTCACGGTAGTCTATGGGTCTGTATACAGCTGGAGACTGTGTCAAATGAATGCCGTTTTTATCCAGAGGCACAGGGAACGGTTAGCTTGGAGAACAAGGCAACAGCCTCAAAAAATACATCTCCTGGGGCAGGAAAAGCACAATGGAGTTAGCCAGTCYTGTATTTTACTTTGGTAATACTAGATGAGTGAATCTGGCAAAGTCACTGCGTCTCTGAGTCTTTAATTTCTTCATCTATAAAACATGGAGATACACATAATTTATTATGTATAAATTATATATGTATATGTGTGTGTGTGTGTGTGTGTGTGT
>BDUI01004366.1:65819-78292 GCA_002335545.1 Apodemus speciosus
TTTGTTTAGGAATCAGTTCTGTTTCTAGCTGGCTATGTAGAGAAACAGGATTCTATGATGAAAATAGGCTTTTAGTAATTCAGAAACACTTGCCACAAAATGGTCAAAGGTAGGTCTGCTAAATAAAATGGACTACATAACACGCCATAAGCCAACAGTGAAGCCACAAACCACACTTTAAGTTTTAAGCAGAACTGCATAATGCCCACAGCAAGCTGAAAAAGCCTTAGGGGGTTTACCACTCATCGGAGGCTTGTAGTCAGATCCTAGGTCTGGCAGCCGGCTTCCTTTTCCTGCTGATCCTAAGGCTGGAGCAGAAGAAATTGTGTCAGCAAAACCCACCATGTAGATGTGACAGTCCATTTCACAGCTAGCGAGAGCTTTCTAAAAACAAAACACTTCAGTCTACTCTGTAAGAAAATGAAACARCACAAACAATGGGGAACTACAGATTATGTGCCAAGGTAAGCAGACACAGCTTGCAGTGTAAGGAAGTATCTAGAAGACTGGTGCCTCTGCTTCAAGACCRTGACCTGACTACCAATCTGCTGTTCAGAAAGTGGGGGGACCTCCTCCCCGTTTCTCTATCCCAGGAAGTGATGGTCAGAGAGGACATGTGGTAGGAGATTATTTTATAACAAAAGGGACCAAAGGAGTAAGTGAGCCTGATGCTTTATCAACAATTATACTCTCCAAAGGACTTGGTGATGCTGATCTGGCCTGGCTAATATCAGTATTGTCCTGGCTATTTTTTTCCCCTCCAGATTATGAAGTTGTCCTTCCAAGTATAAAGTTAACTTAAATAAGAGCAGGAAGGTAAGCAGAGATTCACATCAGATTCTCACTTCCTTTTCTGTATGCATTAAACAACAGAAACAAACAAACAAACCCYAAGCCTTCCTTCTCGTTGCTGACAAAGGTCCCTGTCACCTGGTCTCATGCAGTCATAGGCTCCAGCGAGTGGCTGCTGACTCAGGTCTGAGCCTCCCTAGCAGCAGAGCTCAGGAGGAGAAATGCCAGGCTTTAATCTACTTCTGTTTTATAATCCATATTTTTGGTTTTCAGTCTCTTTCTTCACGTTTATAGAAACATGTGTAGGGAAGCCCTTTCTCAATAAAGATATTCCTCAACTCAAAGTTACTAGCCAGAAAGCAGCGGCAAGCTCGTGAAGAGGCCAGCAGGCATATAAAATAAAAGCTGCTCCTGACCGTCCGTTTTCCAGCTTGCCCATGAGCACCCGCTCCACTACATGACAGCACTTTGCTGTGGGGCAAGTCATTTCATTAGTCATTCTGGACCCCTGTTTCCAAGACCGAATGGAAATTTAAGACCATGTTAACTATTATAAACATCATAARCCCAGGGAAGGATATCCTCTTCCTCTTCATGGTGGCACAGGGAGCACRTGGAGCTCTGGTAAGCACTTATAAAGAGATATTTTCGCAAATAAAGCTTGACTAGAAATGTATAAATAAATTTATTTCTGCAAAGCATTAGAGTTAATGTCAACTCCTCTTTCCTCTTATAAAGAACCATATTAAAAAAAAACCCAAAAGGAACCCAAATATAAGGTTGTATAAGTAGTTCATTTAATAGAATAAGTCTAGAGGCTAAATATAATGTTTGGTATGTTCTCAGAACCCCAAAATCTATACAAGAAAGGAGCAGAAGTTCTTGGCTCCTATGATGTAGTCGCAGGCTTTCTAGGGCACATGCTAGGACTGAGTGTGTCTGCTCCCTCAGCCACTGCCCTACTTATCACCTTGTCCTCTTACTCTGAGGCTGTCAGGGCTCCCAAGGGACACACCATGTAGGCCTCAGGATTCCAGTTGTTTTTCATATGCTATTAYGCCAGGCAAAATCTAACTGGCAGAGACACTTAGCATTTTAAGTTCTTCATATTTAAATTTTCATGGTCATCATGTTGGCTACATTTAAATTAAACTTTTCAGAAAACCATATCACATAAACAAACAAAMAAATAACCTAAACAAAAAGCTTCCAGTGAACTCACTTTGTTTGCCAAGGTATTAGTTGGTTTATATTCCTGCATTTCCCAATATTTTCTWTAATATTTAAAAAGTAACCAAGAAATTCAAAGGATATACCCTAAATACCAACAGGTGAAGAATTTAGAATRTTAGAGGCATAGAACAGCAAAGTGTTGCATGACGGGTTATCAAATGAAAGGAATGAGCAAAGTCTATTTACATTCTCTGCATATTCAACGTAATGTTTTATGAAATCTCATGCTTCTATATTCAAAAACCTATGCCCACAGTTTTCTTCCATGTACAAAAAGACTTGTAGAATACAAAACACATGTCCAAAGCCATGAAATTCAATACTTTGTTCTGATTCTTACATTTAACCAAGATCCAAAATCCTGTATTTCTATTACTACTGTTAAACCATGACAGCAATTATCAAATGTACGTTTAGTGTTCTATCTCTATATAGAAATCTATCTTTAGCTTATTTCTCAGAGAGAAAACTCACACAGGGCAGCTAACGTGCCACCAGAGCAATTGCAGTGGAAACCTGCCTGCCGAGTGAGGATTCCTAGTTGTATTAGGACTCGTCCTCCTAAGTGTCCATGCCACACATCTTTTATCCTTTTATAAAAATGGTCTCAATGTTTAAGGAAGAAATAGAAAAAGAGCTGCACATTAACATATTGCAAAATAGGAAAGCCTCGGTCACAGATAAGCATGTATGTAACAAGATTATGTATGTCAGAAGGGAAATATGATGCTTACTGATTTTGATATTAATTTTTCACTTAAAGAAATAAAATCCTAAATGTCACAAATATGAAAGGTTGCTATAATGATCACTTTATGCCTCAAATGCTTATCACTGTTTATAACTTTAGCATCTTAACTCCTAAGGTGACCTGATCACCACTTAGTACCAGTCTTGAGTTTACTCAACTCAATTTTCTTACACCAGGTGATGTAGCTTCTAAGTGAATCTCTTAGCTTTTCAGATATCCCAAGCGCCATGGACTCAACTCTACTTTGGCCAATAAGTATGCGTGTGATTTTAAACACATGAGACTGATTTTCAGGGGGGAAAAATGAAACAAAAAGCTAATAATAGGTTGCAAAAGAGAAAAAATGAGAGGCCATCTACTCATTTACCTTGGTCATTAGGCATTTTATCAGAGGAGTCCGCTGACAGGTCAAGCACAGGGGAAGAGGAAACAAGAGCAAGGATCACCAGCTTTGAAGATGGACAGACAGAAGTTTTAAAGGAAAAAAAATAAAATTCCCACAAACTTCCAAGTAAATTGACAACAGAAAGGAAATTTAGATTTTCACWTCTCCACAGTCTCAGTACCCAACTCCATTTTATTGCCTAAGCTCGCCTGGCTTACTATTTTATATTCATTTTCGTGTGCTTTACATAAAAGGCTTCTTCTACCCTCATCCTCCACAAAAGTTGACATATAAACTTTTTGTTAAGAGCCTGTGTGTGCTGAAAGAAAACATCTGTCCAAATATTGTACAGTATAACTCTATGGACACCTAAAGAATCATGTCTGATTTCTCCGATAGAAACTAGGAGATCACTGTAATTCTTCTGCCTAGATATGCAGAGCCACAGTTCCGTTCTAGGTAGACTGGGAGAGCACCAATCTGGTGGCCAGTGGGTAGAGAGGGATCCTCTGGAAGTCTTTACAGTGCGGCTGGCAAGTCCATCACCAGTGCTTTCCACACCACCCACAGTTTTCCACATGCTGCAGTCCCACTATAGACAACACATGAAAACCCTTGGCTCGGGGAGCTTTACCTTTAGGTGTTCTGAACTGCACAGCTTCAGACATGGGTCCCATGCCCTTTGAGTTCCGGGCCTGGATTTTGAAGTAGTATGGTGTATCAAGTGTTAACTCTTGAATYTGGTGAGTCAGTCTGTTTCCCACAACAGGTTCAATAACCCAGTCATGTATTTCTGCATTCACATCCGTGCTGTAATAAATGATGTAACCTGTCCAGAGCAATTAATAGAAAAAGAGATTCCATTTCTGCTTTTCTTTTTGCAATCAGAAAGTCAATAAATGTCTATGATATAGTATCTGAACAAAGTATCAYGAGAGATCAGATTTAGAAGAATGTAGTTCTGAGACTTTYCAATGGTATGACATGCTCAATTAGATTCAACAAAAATCATTTCCCAGGAGAAAAATGGCAGATTAGAAAACCTCTCGCAAAGTTCTAAGGGTGGGTGAGGCCACAGAGGCTGTCATCAGATATTTCCACCAGGGGGCACCCAATTCCCACAAATGAGGCAGGAAGCCTCATAAACCTAAGCCTTCCTGATCTACACTATAAAAATGTGATGTATTATTTAAGGTTTTAAAAGACAAAGCAAAGTGTAATCTGAGTCAAGTTATATTTGTTTCTTTTATAGAAGAAGCAAAGAAAGAACCTAAGAAAATGATATCAAGACTAAGATTTATGGAAAAGGACATCTTATTAAAGTTACAGGGACACACTAGGTATGGTGGCACACCCTTTTAATCCCAGCACTAGGGGCAAGAGGTAGGTGGATTTCTGAGTTAGAGATCAGCCTGGTCTCTAACTCAGAAAGAGAGAGTTCCAGGATAGCCAGGGCTACAAATAAAAAAAACATGTCTCCAAAAAACAAACAAACAAAAAAAAAAACCCCAAAAAATAAAAACAAAAAACAAGGTGGATTGTGGGGGGAATCCTGAGTTCCTTGGTGGGCCTAGGGTAATTCAAACTTCTAACTCTAATAATAAGAGCACAGGAGCCTGAAGTGACAGGCCTTGAGCTGTTGGTTTAAAGGCCTAATGGGATCTGGCGGGGCTTGAAAGTAGAAAAGCACAGTCTGCAGACTAGATAACTTCCAGTAAAACTGGACAGACAAGTTCAAAGCAAGTCATCTAGTGAATGCACAGCTTTATGGAAAATAAACGTGCCTATAAGCTTCAATAGTAAAAAGATTTCTAGCACATTCCACCGCACCACATACTGTCAAGTAGAACCTCTGCCTGGACAYACAAGTCCACGGTACTCTGGGCAGACTGCACTTCCTTGCTTCAGKTTCAAGGACCAACATGACTCACTGACTCCATACAATGACCAAGCCRTTCACACTCCCACTTCTATTGACAACACAGAACTTGCCTGGAACAGTGCATAGGCTGAGGTRTCTTACCTGTAATCTTGCCATTAGCTTCAGAGGGAGGCTGCCAGTTCACTATTATGGTTCTAGGTTTTCCTTCTTTACTCACAACGGTCACATCCTTAGGTGGAGAAGTAGGAACTGCAAAATAACAAACACTATCCATTTCAATATAATTCAATTTTCCAATTCTTTTCACTGATAAGGAACAGCAAATGCATAGAAAAAAGACAAAGCCCCCTGGCTTTAATAATTATACATTATAATAATGTATAATAATAATTATACATAAAGTGTATGTATAATCAACCATTTCTAATAAAAAGAAGACTATACAAAGTATCAAAGAAAAACCAAAAGTGTGAGGACAGAGAATGGGCCTGTGGACTGGGAGTCAGGGATATATACTCAGGAGAACCAGATGTCTCTGGTTCCAAGCACACACTATCATCTGGCATTTGACAGCTTGCATTTCCTTAAGGCCATGACAACCTAGAGGGGCAGGTGCTGCTGTCCCTTGTTGGGAGGTCAAAGCACCAAAACTGAGAGCAGTTACATAGCTGCTCCCAGACTACTTCCTTTCAGTTGATTTGGATTATTTGGTAGGACATTTTAAAGTGTTAAATAGTTTCCTCTCTTGTTTAGAGTTGACTCTTCAAGTCAAATATGGCTTTTAAAAGCTCAATTTCCTCTGAGAAGAAATTTACGACTTGGTATTTTTCATTTAAGGTCACACTGAAAGCGTACCACCAACTYCTGATGTTACTGATTTAAATAAAAGTTGTTCACAGCAGAAAAGATGACAAAAGAAATGGCTTTCTATGTGACAGGTGAGAATGTCTAATGTAAGGTATTAAGTAGGAAAATGCTCAAATCAAGCATTCCTTCAAATCATTGCTCCCTAAAACAGTGGAGTTCTAATATAAAATGGAAGAGCCCAGGGAAACAAACTCCTAAGGGAAAGTAAAACTTTCCAGCACTCCAGAGGCAGGTGGGCCTTAGATGTCATGTTGGTCTATATAGTGAGTGTAAGACCAGCGAGGGCTACACAGTGAGACCCTGTCTCAACATGAAGCCAAACCAACCAACCAACAAACAAAATAAACAGAAAATAAAGTAAACTAGCCGGGCGGTGGTGGCGCACGTCTGTAATCCCAGTACTCTGGGAGGCAGAGGCAGGTGGATTTCGGAGTTCAAGGCCAGCCTGGTCTACAGAGTGAGTTCCAGGACAACCAGGGTTATACAGAGAAACCCTGTCTCGGAAAAAAAAAAAAAGAAAAGAAAGGAAACAACAAAAAAAGTAAACTAATAATTATTTGCCCTTTTCTATACTGTATTCCTAACTCGCCAGTCTAATCCTCTTCCCTGGAGAAATTCCAAGCAACTGTGCAGAAAAGCAAGACTTGTTTGTACAGAATGTGTAAGTTCAGTTTTTCATCAGGCACAGAGATTCCCAAGGCTGCTCATATCCTTACCCCAGCAAAGTGGAGGGGAACCAGGATCTCAAGGCTGGCAGCCTACTCTTTCCTTCATCTCCTTAGTTATCCTTTCTCCCTCACGTGCACTTACAAACACCAAAGGCTAGTCCAGTGGAGAGTCTCACAGAGCTGCTTTCCAAGAAAACCCTGGATTACCCAGCAAACTGTTCAGACTGGACAAGCACAGCTGGGCACCTGCTTGGTCAAGGGCAGGTCACTTCATAGTTTTCCATTTCAATTTACCAGTAAGCAGGATTAATACAATAATATCTTGTATCTACCCATGTGCTTTTCCATCTGTTCCTTAGGATAATAACATTCTAAAGTAGAAATGGGGGGGGACTATCACCCCAAATGAGATGGAGAAAACTGAGATGCAGAAGGATTAGTTGGCATGCTCATGAGAACAACTGGTAGAAGGCTGACCTGAGATTGAATTCTTATAATTTCTAAAACCTAGTCTGTCTTGCATTACACTACTCTGCTGTTTACGAATGTTTTAGCAAAGTGACCCAAAAATCCACAAGAGTTGAAATGGCAAACACAACTGAACTGCGGCTGTCTACTGGGTTCTGTAGAGATAGYAATACGTGTACTACCTGTGCACAGTAGAAGCAGGTGATAAGATGTGCCATGGCTGAGACCATGGCACAACAATAGTGTGAATTCCAYGGGCTTTCATATTTTACAAAGAGAAGARATGTCATGTGACATGGATTTGCATTATACATACCTAATTCAAAGGTAGCCCCATGAGCTGTCATACTCCATGTGCTTGACCTTCTACCTTTGGTSACCATCACAGAGAACTCATACAGCGTATTTGGCTTTAAACCAGTAACCAAATAGCTTAACGTTGTTGCATTTGCATTCTGGAAAAGTATGAATCAAAAAACTTTAAAACAAGAAAATTCCACTGATTAGCTTTTTGCTCTCAAGGCAAATGTTCAGTACCTTGTACTTGGTGTTTGCTGGGATGTTGGTCTTCCACCGGACTGTGTAGTAGCGGGAGTCTGTAATCTTCTGGTGTTTGGGCAGGGAGTTGTCTGCCCAGGTAATCCTTATGGTGTCGTGACTCAGAATGGAAGCCTGAACTCCCACTGGTGGCATCATGGGAGTGGGATCTGGCACTGGAGTGTATGGAGCATTAATAACAAATAAATCAACTTCAGAAGTGTCTGGGTAAAAAGTAATTAAGAAAGGGAAGTGGCATTTTAACATAAACAAAAATAAAAGGGAATGCAGGGGAGTATAATGGAATGAAAGATGAGAAATGGAGAAAAAGAAAGAAAATCCAGAGTTAATAGATAGCCCTCATTCATTCAGAAGAACACTTCTAATGTGTTTTTCTTTAAAGGAAAAATTGTGGGAAAATGTTAAACAAATTAGTACTTAACCATATTGTCAACAATACTCTAAAGGCACTGAAAAATGGTAACTGAGTGATCATGTTAACACACATGCTTGAATTTTTTCGAATTCCTTGAAAATGTTACCTGCTGTCAGAAAAAGGATCACAACTGCTCTTAAAATCCAGAGTATAATTTCTGAACAAGCAACATAAAGCTCATGGTCTGTTTGACATTTTAGTAAATATGGCTGCATTTTGGGACATGAGTTACTACTGCTGCCGATAATTGGACATGTGACGTTTCATCTCTCAAAGATGAATGGCCATGGCTGAGCCAATTCAGACTTGCTGATATCCTAAGTGCAGAGGCAGTAGAGAAATGGCTCAGAGCTGAATATATCCAAAGACTCCTCTTCCTTAAGAGGTGAGCTGACACCAGGTTGCACTGTTTGCTGCACTTTCTCTAGGAGTCAGAATAAGGWAGCAAACAAGTCTCCATCAAGCATAGTAAATGCCATGATCATTACAGATTCAAGTGGCAGAGCACTGACGAATTTTAGCGATCACAGTACTTATTTGATGTCGAATGTATGTATGTATGTGCTGTGTTCTATGCAGCAGACACACTCTTTATTGCAAAACAGTCGCCAGAGTGAGTAAAGAAAGAGAAAAAAAAAAATAAACCACTGAGTACCACAGCTGGAATGCAGTACAGAAAGACCTCTGGGCTTTTCCAACTTCTAGCTAGGTTTTTTAAATATACATACTATTTTACAAGTTCAGGTTTTAAATGTTGTTTCCTCATATAGTGATAGGTAACTCATTTTATATATAACTAAAAATCTGAATTGACAGTCCTTGTTTATGAATAACTGCTACACTAATAGTCTTCATGTGTATATTTCCTGTATAATGAATACCAAAAATAATTCTTTCAAAACTATGCATCCTATATTCTAACATATTAAAAAGTGCATACATCTATAMAAAATGGCTTATGTTGTAKCCTTTAGAAAGTTGACTTATTACTCATTCCAAGTCTGTACTCCAAGTTGCCATGATTTTTGTTCATGAACACCCACCAGGGAGACCCCTGAGTCACACTCTACATAAGCAGTTGGGAAAAGTACAGGTGGCCAAGACAGACAGATGCCCTACCTGTGTGAGGTCTGGTCACAGCACTCTCATAAAGGGGGATACCTTCACCAACGTTGTTAAATGCTTTCAAGGTAATCACGTAATGAGAGCTTGGATCTGAGGGAAAGAAGTCAAAACAACTTTTTAATACTCTCTACAGGATTAAAAAGAAACAAAAGTGTCAATCTAATTGCAGAAAAAATATTAATAGGATTGCTTATTTTGGGATATGAAAAGATGCGGAGATAGAAGTACATATACTACAAAAGACTGGTTCCATCAATTCCTTTGTTTAGTCTTCAGAATGGAGGTGGACTAGTCTTCCTCTCTTGGAGGCTGCTAAGGCTGAAGGTGCTCACTGTATGATATATGCCTTCAGGTGCAGTTTGAAAAGCAACTCCCTTCCATCCCTGACCTCAAGCTAAGGTAGAGAAGCAGGAGATAAATGAAGTGTCGTCAATACTCCAGAGAACTTCCTAACCCAGAGCAGTCAACTTCTTGGTTAGACAAGATATGACCCAGGATTTGATGGCCTATAGGTAATTCTGCAAGGAAACTAAGAACAATCTCTCTAGGGAGTAGATCTCAACTTGTGGGTCTCAATCTACACAGGGTTACATGTCAGAAGATAGTTATATTACAATTCACAACAGTAGCAAAATTACAGTTACGAAGTTACAACAAAAATAATCTTATGATTGGCAGTTACCACAGGAGGAACCATATTAAAGAGTTGCAGCATTAGGAAGAGTAAGAACCATTGCTTTAGAGGATCCTTCAAGTTCAGGAGAGTTTAAGTTGGATGAATAGATACTTCCTACATAAACGTCTTCACCTTTGACTTGCTTCTTTCACTTCATGTTCAATGAATCTTATATTAAGTCAGGCAAATAAACACATTTTACTTTATGCTGAACAAATTTTGTTTTCATTATTTCTCAACAAACATACTTCTTTTCTAGTAGTTTGGCACTTGCTCTGGGGTATCTCAAATCTTTCCTCATCTTTCTTCTTGTCTCCCCACGTCAGACCCAGCCATCGTCCTGCCACTCTTAATGTTCAGGACGTATACCTGAGTCTTTCTAATATTCTACTGCTTATGCTCTTGAGCAGACTGTGTTCCTTCTCACCACTCTGCCTCAAACACTATTCTGGTTATATCTTTCAAGCCAAGCTATATTTCTTAGTGGGCTGTTCTGTGTGTCTTATTCAGCTTTTTTTCCTCTGAACATACTACACTTTAACTCACTTCTTTTTTCTTGTGTTTTACTTTGGTTCTCCCCTAGACTGAAAGTTCCAGGAGGTCAAGGACTAAGTCCTGACTGAAATGCAAAGGACTTTTATTTCAGAAGTTTCAYAAGGGAAACAGTAGGAGGCTGGTCATCACAGGGACATTTTTATCCCCTGAAAAGCTTTGGTTTTGCTATCCAACAATTGCTTGTAAGACTACTCATGTGGAGAAGCCGCCTCGGTTCAGCTGGTCTGTCTCTCTTTGGAAGGAAAAACAGAAAGTATATTTTGTTTTGACTACATTTATAAACTATTGCTTATTTTCTTCCATAAAAGATCTGGGGACTCATTTGTTAGTCACTTAAAGCTGTTCTTAGGAAAGATGTCTACAAAGCAATGGTTTGAATAAAAAAATTCATCAGAGGAGATTATGAATTAAGAGAAAAGTCTTTCAGAGAAGTATTAACAATGAAAATCCAATTTGGAAAGGTAAGTTATTGCCACAGAAATCAATTCATTATATTATTATTTTAATCTTAAAAATTACGCTTATTTATCTGTTTGTTTATGTGCATATGTGAATAGTTATGCACATGCCACAATACATGTATGATGTCAGAGAACAACTTGCAAAACTGGCTTTCTCATCCTAGGAACCACATGGTTCCTAGGAATCAAACTTAAAAGGTTGTCAGGCTTGGTGGAAAGCACCTTTATTCACTCAGTGCTGGTGAATCTTAAATCAGTTTGACACACAAACTAGAGTTATCTGAAAGGAAGAAACCTTAATTGAGAAAATGCCTCCATAAGATCAGGGTGAAAGGCATTTTCTTAATTAGTTATTGATGGGGAGGGCCCAGCCCATTGTGGATAGCTCCAACCCTGGACTACTGGTCCTGAGTTCTACAAGCAGGCTGAGCAAATATGGGAAGCAAGTCAGTAAGCAGCACCCTTCCATGGCCTCTGTATCAGCTCTTGTCTCCAGGATCTTAACCTGTTTGAGTTCCTGTCCTGATTTCCTTCAGTGATGAACAGCAATATGTAAATGTAAGCTGAACAAACCCTTTCCTCCACAACTTGCTTTTGGTAATGGTATTTTGTCACAGCAATAGAAATCCTAATTAAGATAGTCATCTTACTGGCCCATAATTCATTATTAAAGAAATTAGTATTTCCTACTTTTTGCTTTTAAAATTAACTATGAGATATAATTAGCATAAAATAAATGCATTTAAAGGGATAGTAAGTTTTGACAAATTAATAAATTCATGTAATTAATCCCTAAATAGAGAAATTAGGACATTTTCAAGTAGCTATGCTCTTAAACATCAATTTATAATACTGAGAATGCAACCATAGATTATAAATTTGCCAYTGTAGCTAAGCTTTGTATATTTTTTAATATCTTAAAAATACAGTAACAGTATATATTATTTTGTGTTTGGCTTTTTGCTCAGCACATTTCTTAGACTCATTTCTTCTGTTGTGTGTACTGATAGCCAATTCTATCAATTTTAATTACTCAGTAGTTTCTATGACAAAGATATAGTGCAATTTACTATTAACTAATTGATAGAAATTTATATTTCCCTCTTGAGGTTATCATAAATAAAGTATGTTTTTCAAGCCTTTAAGTGGGCACATGTTTTCATTTCTCTTGGTTAAGCATCTATGAGTGGGATTGCTAAATTGTACGGCTAACTTTAAAAATAAACCTTCATTTTACAAAGCTATACTATCAGCATTTTTAACAGCAAATGTGAGAATTCTAGAGGACATACAGTGGTATTTTATTGAGGTTTTACACCTGGACTACTAATAGTAATAAGCATATTTTAAGATGCTCACTTTCCACCCGTGAATATTCACACACTACCGTCACCTTTACTGTCTGCTCATAGGTCTTCTTTACTGTCGTGTCTGTCCAAATCCTTTGCTTATTTTGACTGGGTTTTCTTTTTACTAAATTGTAAGAATTTTTACATATTTTAGGATCAAACTGTCAGACATTTGGATAGCTGATATTTTCTTCATATCTSTGGTTTGCCTTTTTATTTTTATTGATGTCTTTTCAAGAACAGAAGTTTAAGTTTTTGATTAAGGACTGGGTGAAGAGATGGATCAGA
>BDUI01004367.1:0-17167 GCA_002335545.1 Apodemus speciosus
AGATTTCTGAGTTCGAGGCCAGCCTGGTCTACAGAGTGAGTTCCAGGACAGCCAGGGCTACACAGAGAAACCCTGTCTTGAAAAACCAAAAATAAATAAATTAATTAATTATATAAAATAAAATCTGAAAAAAATGGAACTAAAAAAATAAATATCTTCAAAAAAGAGAAATTAGAGTAAGCGGGGGTGGGGGCTTCTGCTACAAGATACGATACCACAGCATGTCCTCAGGGGCCAGCTGGGCCTTCTACATGTGGGCCCATGCCACTAAGTTCCTTCGACTTCACAACAGAGCACTTATGTTGCAGACATAACTCTGACTTCCAGGCTTCTTGGGAAATACTCTCTACTCTTTGATGCTAAGGGACCTGCAGTTTTCTCTGAAAAGATAGGGTTCGGGGTCATGTCGGCACATCCTGCTACATTGGCTTGGGTCCCAGGGACACTCTTCAGAGCAGGGGAAGAGTTGAAGAATGGTGAAGAACACGAGCTCTAGACTTCACAAGGCAAAATCCCCACTCCCGGCTATGCTAATTGTGTGAGCCCCGGACCTGTTTCCTCAAACTGTCCAAGTCTGTGATTCTTACTCGGTTCATGGGCAGTTTTGAAGCTTGAATAGTGTCAGACTTCTAGAATAGTCTCTGACCTATACAAATTAATACATACTGGCTAGAGCCATACAGACACAACAAAGGTACAACTCCATTTCTCTTAGGCTCTCCTTCCTAGACAGTTAGGGTGCCTTCCGCCTTAACCAGGTCTGTTTTCTGTCTCTTCTCAGTACTTCTTCAGCGCCCAGTAACATCCACGTAGGAGTAGCCCCTGTGGGGCCCGGCTCCACTGTCACCCTGCAGACCATCCCGCTGACTACGGTGCTGAGCAATGGGTCTCCTGCCAGTACTACTGCTCCAACTCAACTTGTTCTCCAGAGTGTCCCACAGGGGTCAACGTTCAAGGACACCTTCACTTTGCAGACCTCCTTCCCCCTGAGCACCAATTTGCAAGAGAACCAGGTGGCAGCCCAAGGGGCCCCACTGATCCTCAGTGGGCTCCCCCAACTTCTGGCCGGGGCCAACCATCAGAGCAACCCAGTACCATCCCAGGTCATAGGCGCCGGGTCGGCAGGTCCTAGCTCTCAGCCCCCTGGGACTGTCATCGCTGCCTTTATCAGGACTTCCAGTGGCACGTCAGTGCCTGTGGTAAAGGAGGGGCCCTTGAGATCGTCTTCATATGTGCAGGGTGTGGTTACTGGGGCACCCGTAGAGGGGCTGTTGGTTCCTGAGGAAACCCTGAGAGAGCTCCTGAGAGATCAGGCTCATCTTCAGCCACTTCAGAGTCAGGTGCTCTCAAGGGGTTCCCATAACCTGAGCCTTGTGGGGAACCAGACTCTCTCTCCCCCGAGCCGCCCCACTGTGGGGCTGACCCCCGTGGCCGAGCTTGAGCTCTCATCAGGCTCAGGGTCTCTGTTTGTAGCTGAGCCTAGTGTGACCACATCTGGGAACCTGCTGACCCGATCCCCGACCCAGGCCCCATTCTCCCCCTTCAATCCCACCTCCCTCATTAAGATGGAGCCCCATGACATATAAACAAAGGGATCAATGTTGTGAAGCCTTTTCATGTGGACTTAAGTAGAGTACCCGCCCTTCCATCTAGTAGGGTGTGAGAAAATTTGATTCCAAGTTCCCCAGGCCTATTTGGCATCGCTATGACCAAAGTATGCCCAGCTCAAGCCTCTGGCATCAGACCATGGCCTTCAAGAGCACTAGGGAGGAGAGACGCTCTTGGAAGGGTAATGAGCTGACTTGGTGACGGAGGGAAATCCAGAGCCCGTCATAGGCTTCACAAGAAGAGTTAGGCCTGGTCATACTTCGTTATCTATATTCCTTACACAGGGAACTTACCATCCAATATGTGAATATCTTTGTATGCATTTGTGTGCACTTGTGGGTCTGTATCTTCCTTTCTTTAGGGAGGATGGGATATAGATGTCAGGTCTTTTCTTAGTGTGTGTGTGTCTGTGTCTGTGTCTCTGTGTGTCTGTGTGTGTGTGTGTCTGTGTGTGTGTCCATTCCTAGGTCAGCCACAGACATGAGGCAGTTTTAAGAGAAAGCACTCTGTAACTTTTTTTTTGCAAGCAACAATGCCCTTCTGAGACTGGAAGGTACTGGTTGGATGTCCCTTCTCCCAGTCTAGAGAGATGTCACAGAGCCGGAACAGGTCTAGGTAGGAGAGCTTCAATGGGTGTACTTGCTGAGAGGACATTGCTAAGGGCTAAGAGGCCACGTATGCTAAAACCACAGTGGGAGGGGAAAGGAACACAATCCTGGGGCGCTCGCTGGCTTGTTAGAGTCACCTTGCCACCAGGCTGGAACCTGGGGCACTCTGCTGAAAGTTGTGAGGCAGAGCACTCAACTATAGTCAGCCCCAATTAGAAAGTCCTCGGCCAGGCCTGAGTGGACTGAATGTGGCCAGGGCTTTTGGCTGTTTATGTAAAATCAGCCTGATGCATGACAATAATAATGACCCTTTGTGATCCAGTGCTCTTCCCCATCTTGGGTTCCCTCTTCATTCTGTCTGCCCTGAGAAATTCCACCTGTCATCAGTTGCTGAGGCTAGTTGGGGTGGCAAGACCCCAGCCATACAGTCCCACTCTCTCACCCCCTCTCCCTCTCACAGTGGCTCTGAAAGATTTCAGGAGGACTGTTGCTTTTCATTTCCGGCCATCACACCTAACCCAATTCTTGGCTTCACCAAGAAGACAGGAGCGAGCACATCTGGCTTCCTACAGCTCCTGTCAGCACATCACTCTGCTTCTCTCTTTTCTGTTTCTGGAAAGTTCTCCTGATTGCTCTTAGTCTCTCAGCRGAGGGTCTCCATCTCCACTCGCCTCTTTCCTACCAGGTTTAGGGGCAATTTGTAGAGACGTCAGGCTCAGAAGCAAGTCTGGCCTCTGGTGACTTTGGTTACCGGGACCCTTGCTATGTCCTCTATGCCAAAACACCCACTTGACCTAACTACCTCCCTGGCTGGTCATCGTTCTCCCCTACTGTTCTCTCTCCTTCCCTGGGGGGAAGGAGCCATCTGTGGCTCTGTGCAGGTGCATTTGCTACATTCCCAGCAGTTGGCGCTGGAATGTCTCTGTTCTGATTAAAATTGGCTTATGGTGACAATCTCTTGATGGATGGAAGGAAGCATCTTGAGAAAAGGTCACCATTGTTGCTGTTAGTGTTGCTGTTCTTGTTGTATTTGGGTTTTAGATTTTTGGGTTTTGAACTTGCTCTGTTGGTGAAGATGACTTTGAACTTGCGGTTCTCTTGCCCCCTACCTTGTTCTTGTGTGTATTACTATGCGGTTCTATGGACCAATGCTAGGACTCTGCAGGCTTCATGAGTACTAGCAACTGTGCTACCTTCTAAGCTCCATCCGTTTTAATGAGCACAAAGGGACAGTGTGAGTTGGGGTGGCTCTGTATCAGCCTGGGACCTAATACCTGCATACACTTCCTAACACCAAGGCAATTCAGTCTCCTAAAGCTATCAACACTTTCATAGTCGAATCATCACCTCCATGGTTCTTGGGCCTTGTCATCCCACACTTGCTGAGCCCTTCTACACAGTCGTGCTTTCTGTTTCTGTGTGGGCTCCTCTTCATCTCTTTGTGTGTGGGTGTTCTCCAAGGGCCCCCGCTTTTGTCACGGGCCAGTTCTTTAACATGAGTTCAATCCAGAACCCGCTTCTCTAAGTCCCTGGCTCACGGCTCCGGTGATGTGCGTCTGACCTTCTAGGCTGAAAGTCTCCCAGCTGACCGGTGGGCTGTATACACTTGTCCCTGCCTGGCTCCCTCCTCTGTTATCTGGCCTGTCTTCGTTCCCTGAGCCGCCTGGCTTCTCCCCTCGGACTATGTATCAGCAAGAGCCCTGTCCAATGGGACTTCTTAGCACTTCTCATCTGACAGCCTACTTGCTTTGGCCTTCCTAGGCTAAAAAGCCTTCAGGGAGTCCCCCCAGGGTTTTCTAGCCAACCTGGGCTAGCATTAACCCTTCAGTTCCTGAACTGTGACAGGGCCCACGGAATTGGGGAGCACTTGGAGAGTAATTCGAAAGATTTGAACTTTGATATCGGCCCCATCAGGGAAAAGAACTCCATGTCGGTGGCACTTCACAAGTGGGTCCTCTCTGCTCTTCCCCACCCCCACCCGGTGCCAAGGTACTCCATGCTCTTTGGACTCGTGCTCACCTATGCCTTTTCTTTCCTGGGTTCCATTTAACCAGTGTGCTGTATCCTCTCACTAACAACGAAAACAATTGTGTCTCAAGATGGAATCCGGTGGGAACAGCCAGTTCCTAACTTTAATTCTTCAACTTGTTAACTGCCACTTGATGGCCAGGTGATTAGAAACAGCCCTCAACATCTTTATGGTAATCACGAACTGTTACTTAGACCTGACGTTTAGATGTGTACCTTTCGCCTCCCGTGTGTTACCTCCTGAGGGGAAGGCCCCACTGTGGCACCCACAAAACTGGGCACACTGTAAAGCAGATGAGCATCAAGGAGTAGTTCCGGATTGATCCKGATGAGAGCTGGGTACCAAACTTCAAGGTAGCTGACCTGGGGGGGGGGGACGGGGCCCACCCCCCAGGCAGTTTCTCCAGGTGCTCCACTGCCCAGGGCCTGCCATTCCTGGCCCAGTGCCTCCAGGGTACCACCTCACCCCCTGTCTTAACATCCAAGATCTGGATTACTTTCCACATCCTCTGATCCTAAAGACAACCTTCCTGTTCAGTTTCTTCCCTAAACAGAGTGTTAAACTAGCTAAGCGCTAAACTAACCCCGGCCGACAAGCGTTCTGGAAGAGGCCTACAGGAGAACCTCAGGAGACAGATTTACAGTAACCAGCGTCAGGTGGCGGCAGCAATGCCCCTGCTTTTGTGATGGCCTACCTAATGGACTCAGGAGTCAAGTGACGGTCCTCACCTCCCAGCAGCTGATATGTGATCCCCCTCAGCACTTTGTATATACCTCTTATTGTAGCACATTGTATGTAGTTCTTTGGTTGTGTTCATGTATGTTTCCCCTCCAATAGACTGTGAGCTCCTCCAGGACAGGAGCTGTGTGCTAGTCAGTGATGTATCGCCAGCACCTAGCCACAGTGCCTGACACACAGTAGGTGCTCAATAAATGTTTATTGAAAGGCTGAATGCGTTCAGATTCCAATTGTGGGACCTTCTGCCCGCCATGGGAGCAGGAAGAGACCAAGCAGGTCGCTCCATGCTCAGGAGCTAAGCGTGGTGCTTTGGTAATTTTGGTGTCATTTTTTTCCTTTGGTTGTGGTGGGGACAATGTCATGTAGCCCAGGCTGTGTATGTGACCAAGCATGGCCTTCCCCATTCTGAGATTACAGACATTCCTTGCCACCGCCCCCCGCCCCCGAACCCCACCCGGCGCCTTATTTCAGGCTGAAGATGGAACCCAGAGCTTCTTGTATGCTGGCTACTCTTATCAACTGGGTACATCCCCAGCCTCTACTACAGCATTTTGATCCATCCTAACATTTCAGGCAGTTACTCCCTTTACCCACATGTTTATCTACCGTTGGGTTCACCAGGAGCTTAGAGCTGCTTTCAGCTTCAACTATGCTGTGCTGACAGGCGACTCCCAAACACCTCCCTTCCAATGACTGCCTCAGCACTGTTTCCTTATCCCTTCGTGGGACTGAGGTAGAANGAGGAGGAGGAGGAGGAGGAAGAAGAAGAAGAAGAAGAAGAAGAAGAAGAAGAAGAAGAAGAAGAAGAAGAAGAAGAAGAAGAAGAAGAAAGAGTCTGACTGTAACAACAACTCACACCCTACCAGACTCATGATTTCTACTTAGAAGTATTTTCTGCAAACATTAAGTCATTTCTTAAAGTTCTACCATGTGACTTAACACTGCTACCCACCCCAGGCTTTGACTAACATATAAATTGATAATGTGAATTTTCTTGGAACTATTTCTTACATCAAGGAAAAAAAATCCAGTTGCATATGTGCTCTAAGAGTCAGCATTTTATATTCTGAAATTTTTGCTTTGTGTTTTTGTTCAAAATATTTTGAAACCATGTAGTATAAAATAGTACAAGGCCTTTTCAAATTTAGTATGCTTTGTTTTTAAAAAATACCCATGCTTTGTGGAGAATTTTTTTTGTTGTTTTGATTCGCTGATTTGCTAAAATATATGTCTCGTGATAATGGCAATTCCTAGTTAAGGGGAAACTGAATTTTCTCTTTCATCCAGCTGTTTTTTTATATTTCTTCCCCTTTTAGTTTCTCCCTGAATCCGTCCCTGGCTGTCCGTCCACACAGTCACTCACTATTTGTGAGATATGGGTGCACTGCAAGCTAAGACTGAAGACAGGAAAACAGAAACCAACCCAGTTTCTGCCCTCAAGGAGTAGAGACCGGTGGGTAGACAGCTGGCAAGAGCGGTGCAGAGTAAACCAGCCAGGCGCCAGAGGAGGAGCCAGAGCCCCGCACAGAGGGAGACATGGACCATGGCAGAGAAGGCACAGGGGTGGGAAGAGCTTCCAAGCRGAGAGCAGCCTCTGAGTAAGCACCCAGGAGAGAGGAAACAAAAGGGAACTTTGTTTGACAGAGTAGGGGTGTAGGCGGAGACCAGGCAGAAACCTCAAAGAATTGCTTAGGAAGGTAGCACCCTCYTCGCACCCCCTCACTCCCCCAAACCCCAACCGCGCCCCAACACATTCYCTACCAGCACTGYGTCCTACTCACAGGACCGCTCATGGGTGTTGAGCATTCGATATGGAGAGTTCTGTAAGTCATGCTAAGGGGTTCTCTCCGACCATCGCACTATGCTTATCTCTACCATTTCTCTACATGGCNCACTTTGTAGACCAGGCTGGCCTCGAACTCAGAAATCCGCCTGCCTCTGCCTCCCAAGTGCTGGGATTACAGGCGTGTGCCACCAGGCCTTGATCTTTATAGCCTGACAATAGTCTCCAGCTAATATGTGGGTAAACTATGAAAGTGCTGTTGAATCTCTTCTCCTCCAAGCCTCCGCTCAGACTGTGCCCTCCTTCCAAACATCATTCCCTGGCATCCATTTCTATTTAAGTATGCACCGTTCACTACCTCTCCCATGCCAACTGTTCCAAGCACCCAGGTGCCCTCGCCCAGCCCACTGAGCTGTCACTGCATTTGGGGCCTGAATACTGTTAATCACAAGATGGCTTCTGTAACCTGACATGTCTCTGACTTCTGAACTGCATTTTCTTTTTGCTGTTTTGGGGCCCGGGCTGACCTCAACACCCCGTCTCTGTTCTTCCGAGAAGTAGATCTACAGACAGGCGTTATTCCACCTTGTCTGGCGGCAGGGTCTTGCCATATGACCCTGGCTGACCATTGTGCCTCCCTCCTCCCCCACGTGCTTGGGGCTATGGGCATGTGCCACCCTGTTTGCCTGCCTTCTGACTGCAGCTTTCAACTAGAGGATGGACCTGAACTTAGAAACACTATGGGGTGTTTGGAAGGCAGGAAGGCAGTTTAGTGTTGTACCCTCTGAAAGGATGATGGTACCTATCTGGGCAAACTTGAGTGGAAGCAAGTTTCTGAAGGATGGGTAAGGAGTGCAGCTGAAATTGAGTCTTGGGGAATGTCCGGACTCTTCTTAAGAAGCCAGACACATCATTCTCCTGACCTGCCCACTCAAGTCACAGTAAGAGGCCCAAAGATACAGACCTTACAGTTTATAGGATCCAGACCTTCACCAATTCTCCTCTCAAACAGTAGCAAGACACATTCTGGGCCTGCACACAGGCCTCCTGCCAGTTTATCTTAAAGAGGGAGGAATAATCGTAAAACTAGGGACAGGTGTCTTGCTTTATAGTTAGATCGTTGGAACCCAGAAGCATGGACAGCCAGCACCGGACAGGTGGGAAGGGGCAGCACAGGCTCTCCAGTGAGGATGCTGGCGGTGAGGGGCAGGCAGGTCTCCACAGCATAGCCAGGAGAGTAGTCCCAGCCCGAGGAAGAATCAGATGATTTCTGAATGAATGGGGGAGGGGATCATACCACCCAGCAGCCGAAGGGCCCCTCCTCCAAGCCCCTTCCATTTTCCAAATCAAAGCCACCCAAAGTTGGACAATTTTGCCCCTTTCCATGTTCCTTTCCGGAGTCCCACCCGGACCTAAGGACCAAAGCTCTTGCTTTCCCCCACCGTATCTCTAGGGACCACTTAATTCTCCAAAAGCCACAAATGGGAAAAGTGAGGACAGGAGACGAAGGCCCTGACACGGGTTTTTCAGTATGCAAGTGTTTTTGACTCCACAGCCAGTTGCTAAAAACGAAACATAAAGGGCGGCCAGAGTACACACCAAAATGCAAAACAAAAAAAGAAAAATAACAAACAAACCAAAAACCCAGAAAACAAACCACACAGTATCATAATTTCCAACAAAGAAAATTGAAATCCAAACCCCCTCAACTTCATATATATATATGCATATCTATATATATATAATTTTTTTTTGCTGTTAAAAAGGGAAAACAATTGTTCAAAACCAATTGGGTAGAATGATGGGGCTGTCCTACAGAAGGGGACTCAGAAATTCCCATGGGAACAAAAAACACACACAGTTAAAAGAAATAATGCTCCTAAATGGGTCAGGAGCCTCAGACAACAGACTGTCCCATCCCCAAACTGGCTTTTTTTTTCCTTTTTTTTTTTGTCTTTTTTTTTCCATTTTCTTCTTTTGTTGTTTAGCACCTGTACAATAAAACTGTACCATCTCCATCCAGAGCTAACCACAGCAAGGCCCTTCTGCCTTTGGATGGTACATACTCTCTACAAGGATTGTTCGGAAAAATAGCAATCGGTAGAAAAATAAGAAGGGGGTGGGGAGAGACAATGCAATAGAGGGGCGGGGCCAGGGAAACCCAAGCTCCTCCTCCCTCCCTCTGGTGACAGATCTAACTAGGCATCTGAAAGTCTAGGAGCCAGGCGAGAGACTGGTCCCTTGCCCTCACCTAGTTAGTCCCAGGGCCCTTTGCAGATTCCAAAGGAGACTGGGGGTGGGGAGCAGGTGGAGGAGAGGGGAGAGGCGCTGTAAGTCTGTGGGAGGGATGGCAAGGCAAAGGCCCAGTATCTCAAGATGGGGAGGAGCCCAGGGTAGGTAGGGAGAGGCAAGGAGGGGAGGGGTGCAGGGCAAAAGATGGCGGACCAAGCTCACACTGTGCACTGAGCAGAGCAGTGTGAGGAGCACCCTTGCCTCAGGCCCAGCTCAACCTGCCTTTATTAGAGTAACTCAGGAAGCCTGCTCCCTAGTCAACACCAGGCTCAAGATGGAAGAGCTGCTTCGAGGGGCAGGGCTGGGGTCGAACTGGCAGGGGGTGGGGGAGCACCAAAGGCCAGGGATTTGTCCCCAGTCCCTCCCCGCCCCCCAGCTCTGGGCCAGATGTTTAGTCATATGATGATGTCCCCCATATATCCTTCCTCCCCCTGCTCCCTCCCCAAATGGAGAAAGACAACCTGGGAATACTTTTCTCAGAGGGAGGGAGCGTCCCCACAGCTTATGCAGAAAGGAAAGGGAAAAGGAGGTAAAGAAAGTCCCTCAATACAACAAGTTGTCTCAAATCGTCACAGTGATACAGACTTATCAGAAACCAATGAAACAATACAAATTAAATACTAATAAAATAAATACTATGGAAGACAGAAGAGCACAGGGAGACAAAAAGGGGCACTCAAGAGATTCGGGTTTTTCTCATTTCTCCTTAGGACAGACCACAGCCACCCAGGCCCATGTTTGGTCTTGGTCATAATCGTAGAAACCAGTCCAAGGGACCCTGGTGCCACCTCCCACCATCTCCAGATCTCTTGTCTTCAGAAGTGGAGTTCAACTTTCCACCCCATCACCAACCACAACAACCACAACAGGGAGATGAGAACTAACTGTAACCCCCCCCCCCAAAAAAAAAAAAAAAGAGAAAGAAATCCAGTCACTAATGCTGGCATTGATAAGGCGGCTTCTTGTTGGTCCGTATTATTGCCTCTTTCTGCAGTCTGGAGCTCGGTGGGGGAGACATGAGCGCTGGGGGAAGGGTGAACTCGGAGAAAGAAGCCCGGGAGCAGGGCTGTTTCCGTCAACTGCTCCAGGACTGGTATTCCACCTCAGACCCTAGGAGCCGCAGCAGCTCTGGCTCATACTGCACCAGCTCCACAGTCTCAGAAGCGCCCGGGGGCGGGGGCGATCGGTCCTCCAAGCTCCCGGGCCGCTCGGCAGGGGTCAGCAGCTGGCTGGAGGCCACCTGCCGGTAGAACTCCGCCTTGGGCAGGGTGGTGATTTCAAGGTGTGGGAAGCGGGCCTGAAAGATCCTTGAGGAAAGCTTCAGCCTCTTCAGCACGTCGCTGAAGAGGAACCAGTTGCAGGGTCTGAAAACGGAAAGAGAACAGTTAGGGAGGCAGGCTCGGCTCAGGAGGAAGAGTGGAACCCCCGAAAGCATCAGACAAGCCAGGAGGCCAAGTGACCCCCCACAGCCTTCCTTCTTATTGGGACTTACTGCCATCTCTCAGGCTGGGATAGCACAATACCTGCCCCAGCTTCTAGCCAACACCAGTGAGCACTCACCCCACAGGCTAGCTCTTCCATACAGGGCAAGCCACAGGCAAACTGGGCTTAGCCTGCTACCCCAGGGCCTGGCATTTACTATCTGCTGGGGGCCACTTCTTCCTGACCCCCACTCCAGGCAACCCTGCCTGGCCTCCCTCTCCTGACCTGACTCCTGCTCCCTTGTTCTAGATCTTCCCTGGTGGAGGTGGAGCTGTGGAGAAAGGCCTAAACTGTGGGTAATCCAAAAGGCATTTCTCTTTGGCTCTGGAATGTATTAGACGACTTTTTTTTCCCTCCAGCACCAATGTCTCTACAGGCCGGGGGCTCACATTACAGCCAGTCTGCCCTTGTGGAGCACGTCTGAGGCTGGGCGGCAGCCTAGGGACAGCTGGGAGGGGCGCTGCGGAGGGAGGCCGCTTACTAGCCAAGCACTTCCCCGAACTTAACCAGGAAGGGTGCTGCATTCCCCTTGCCCCACTTGCAGTCCTGCCTCATTTGCAGCCTTCGCCACTTCTAGTCTGGGCTGCGATGCACCAGCCTTACACCTGCTCTGTTTCTGTTGAATCCTTTTTCTTAATGGGAGACCAAATTAATAAAGCTATTTTAATATAGACTTAAGTACATAGGTTTAAAACAAAAGGTGCTGAACAGAAAGAAAAGACATACCAGGTTTCTCAGTCCCTTGGGTCCTCGTTTCTTAAAAGAAAATATGATTCCCCCATCCCCTCCCTCATTAAATAGCTTATAGTGACTCTCTCAGACTTCCAGCAAGCATACCAACTTGGGGCTCAACCATCAGGAGCATAAACTGATCGCCTAGTGCTCAGATTCAATTGTCAGCACCCATGTGAGCTGCCTCCTTACTGGGACCCCAGCTCCAGATCAGGCCCCTCCAGTCTCCTTGGGTACCCACACTCCTGTCTATATACACACATGCAAATTCACACATCTACGCATAACTAAAAATACACTAACAGCCAGGCCTGGAGGCACCTGCCTTCAATGTCAGCCCTTGGGAAGCAGAGGCAGACAGAGCTCTCAGTGACTCAGAGTCCAGTCTGCTCTACAGAGTAAGTCCCAGGTCACACAGCAAGTTCTGCTTCTTTGGTGTAATATTAAGCCAGACCTCCAAAAGATGACCCTGACTCAATTTCTTCCCCTCAATCTCCAGCTCCCACATCGACTCACGGCACTGTACCCCCTTGTCCTACCAGCAACACTTAGTTTTACAAACGTTATGTGTACAGAACTCTGCCTGATGGATCTGTATGCTTCTTGTACACATCCCTGGTGCCCGCTGAAAAGAATGCTGGATTTCCTGTATAGGTGTGAGAAACTGAATACAGATCCTAGAGACCAGTGCTCTTAACCTCTAGGCCATCTCTCAAGGCCCCTGTTCTTTTGAGACAGAGGATCTCATTATATAACCTTAGCTAACCGGTGATGCACTCTGTAGACCAGGCTGGCCTCAAACTCACAGAGACCCACCTGCCTCTGTCTCCAAGTGCTGGGCATGTGCCACAGCATTTGGCTTTCGCTGTCTGAACTACTTGAGTGTGTCCGTGGTAACGCCTTTGCGCATGCCCTCCCTGTGTCTCTCCTCCTTTTAGCCCAGCTCAGATGCCATTTTAAACCTACAAAACCTCAAAGTAACTGAGTGTTCAATACATCTGCTATGGTCTTGTGACACTCAGCCCTATTCTGGTACCTCTGACAGCCCATTTCCAAAAGGCTGCAAAACCAACACAAACTCTGCTCTTCTCTGGTGCCAAGGAACAAACTCAAGATGGACTGAACTTTTTATTTTTCACATGACATTCTCTTTATAGTAATGAACTTACTTAAAACATCTGGTCTTTTAAACTTCACGGCATACTTATCTGTCTACTATTCTCAGCGGGCCTTTTGCTTTTTTTTGTTTTGTTTTGTTTTGTTTTGTTTTTCAAGACAGGGTTTCTCTGTATAGCCCTGGCTGTCCTGGAACTCACTCTGTAGACCAGGTGTGGCCTCGAACTCAGAAATCCACCTGCCTCTGCCTCCCAAGTGCTGGGATTACAGGCGTGCGCCACCACCGCCCGGCTCAGCTGGGCTATTTTGAAGGCCAGAGTTGTCTGTACTATGGATCACAAGGTTTGATCCAGGGCATAAAACATGTTTGTGAAATCAATCATCCCATATGATATGTAAAACACCTATCTAGTTGGGCATGGTGACACATGTCTTTAATTACAGAACTTGGAAGGCAGAGGCAGGGGGACTGAGGTCAGCCTGGTCTACCTAGTGAATTCTAGGATAGCCAGGGCTGCATATAGATCCTGTATTAATAAACAAAACACCCTCATCTATTTAGACTCAGTCCTTTTCCCTAAAATTCAGCATTTCTTCCACGGCAAAGTCTGTCGCATCATTAAATTAGGGGTTGGAGAGCTGTAGGCTAAGAGGACAGGACAGTCAATGCCATAGACTTGGACCAACTCTTTCAAAGCCTGAAGATAAAGGGGCTGGAGGGATGGCGCAGTGGTTAAGAGCACTGTTTGGTCTTCCAGGGGACCTGAGTTCAATTCCTAGCACTCAGGTGGGGGCTCAGCTCACAACTGTAGCTCTGCAGCTCCAGTTCTAAGAAACCCAGAGCCCTCATCTGGCCTCTGCAGGCAGCAGGCACACACGGCTGGCTTAATGGAAGGCATGTGGTCCTTGGTTGCCCATGTTCTGTCTGTACCTCAAGAAAACTACTCTGGTCCTTTTGCTGCCTCGTGGCCCAGGATCCTGTTTCACAGACGGAGGTGCTGAATACTTTGGAGGAATTAATTAACTGTGCAATACTATATCCCAGCGGCCCAGCCTCACCCCTGGGATCAGCTTCTGCCCAGTACATGGAGTCTAAGAACAAAAAGGTGACTGATCCTACATTAAAAAAATGTTATTTAACTGATCCCACATTTAAAAAGATATATTTATTTTATATGAGGGTTTTCCTGCATGTATGTGTATGCACCACATGTAACTGGTGTCTGTGGAGGCCGAGGGAGGGCATCAGAGCCCTTCAAGTGGAGTTCTATATGGTTTTGACTGCCAAGTGGGTGCTGGGAACTAAACCTGGGCCCTGTCCATGTGCTCTAAATTGCTGAGCCACCTCTCCAGTGTCCTGCTGCAGCATTTGTGTTCATCCGCCGAACACTTCCCCATGATGCACTGGAAAAGCAATCACAAGCCACGGTCCTGAAGACTGACAAACTCCGCTCAGCAAAGCCTCAGTTGGGCTCAGTCTACTACCAGGGGTGAGGTAGTCTCCGAAGCAAGGGTGTTCCCAGGTAGCAGCAGAGTCATCTGAGCCAGCAGAGCTGATCACCTTCCTGACCACAAAGTGTGGGAGAATCCTGATGGATCCAAAGCTATGGCAACCATATGTCTGGCTTCTCCAAGAATTTCACTTGCAAGTATTCTGTGTTACTGTCCCCAGAAACCAAAAAAAAAAAAAAAAAAAAAAAAATATTCCAGATATTCTAATAGTTCATCATCCCAGATGTTTCCCAGATTATCGCCTACACACACAACAAGAGCACACAAAATTCTTCAGATTTGGGGGCCTGGAAATGCACGGGGTTGAGAGCCAAGGTGTAGCTCTCGAGGTCTGCGAAGCTTGGGTTTGGAAGCGAATTCCATTCCATCTGGACTGGAGGAACAGGCTGTCTTTTCCTCTGCTCCAGCACTCATTCCCCAGACAGCTGTTGCCTCCTTCTGAGGAGCTAGCTTCTCCTTCCCTAGGCAGGCCACGGGTTGCCAGGACACTGTCACACAGTCCCCATAGACTTCCCAGACACTTACCCACGGGACACTGACACTTGGAGGTTGTAACAAGGGAGAAGAGGCTTGTCTGAGAGTTCAAACATGAAGTCATCCTGTTCTGAATCATCTCCTTGCTCGGCACTCCCAGGAGGATTATGGAGGAGGTCACAGGCAAACCCGTCTTTTTTCTCTGTAAGATGAGAACACACAGGGCATCAGCTACAAGCACAAAACTGATGGAAAGAAAAGACTCCATAAAGAAACATGAAGGGACCGCTTAGGAGATAAACACAAGGCCTGGACTGACTATGGACTCGCATTCTTGAGAGGGCATATGAAAGTTCTAGTCTTGGAAGGAACCATGCTGTGGCCAGAAGTCCATTATCCTCCACCCTCTGGTTGGTGAAAGCAAACAGCTCTGAAGGGTGGCAGCTCAGCTGTTCCAGATGAAGACAGCAGACACTAGCAGCTGTTAAGGCCTAGTACACCTGTCCTCTGGCTATAGGTTCTCAAGCCACCTCACTGCCTGATCCCGAGGTCCAGGGACTCGGAAGGTTCCCTTCTCCAAGCCATCTTCTGGGTGTGGCCCACTGTATTTCAACTCAACCTGCTCTTCCTCTTCAGCCCCCAGCTCATTAGACAAATGCTGGACGATCACAGACCCCGGTGTGCTGATCTTCCTGCTGCATGAACTTGGGGCAGGAGCAATCTCAAAAAAATAAGAGCTGAGCCCAGCGTGTTGTCGGCCTGGCCTATACCTTTCATCCCTGTTCTGGGGAGGCAGAGGCAGAAGAAGGATCTTTGTGAGTTTCGGGCCAGCCAGAGTTACAGGGTGACACTCTGTCTCAAAAACAGAGCAGCAAACAAGAAAATCAAACCAAACCCTGAGAAGAAAATAAAACAAACGAGTGAGGGCTATGTCACAATGAAAGCTGCGGGCTAAGGGACTGACGTTCTAAAGGCTGAGGTAACACTAGGATTTACAAAGCACCTGGGGTGGGGAAAGGGACAAGGCAGGAGAGGGTGACATTATGCAAATCCTTGTGGCATCTCAGGCTTCAGACAAGTGACTCTTGAGTCAGAGGGGGAAGGGCTGAAAGCGCCAGTAAAGGTACTACCAGGTGAGGGAAGGCCGCCTCCGCGGGGGGCTCCTACCTCTGAGACCTACTGAGATAGACCCAGTCCCCCAGTTTCTTCCCACTTAGAACTTACCCAGCACAGAACTGCTGTAAAAATCCCAGGAGGCACGAGGATCGCCCTCTGCCCGGCCCTGAAGATCCGAGAGGTGATCTGATGAGAGAAGTGAGGTGTGAGACACAGAGGCCATCTCGAGGATCAGCTATATGGGGTTGGGGGAGGGGACGTGGGTAAGGCAAGGATGAGGGGCAAGGGGACTTGGGACCAGGGGTGACAGGAAAGAGACACAGCACATTGCAAGCAAGCAGAGGTCTCATGTAGCCCACTGATGTAGGACCTGGTTTTTAATAAAAGGAAAATTACCCTCTAACATTAGTATTTTAAAACAGGGGTTTAAATTAAAAATTAGATTTCTAACATTTTTTTTTTATAAAAAAAAAAAGATAAAAATTTGAAGATGTGGCAGCACTGCCTCTGCGTTCCTGTATGTCAGCAGTCAGCTGGAGGAAGCTGTGACGCGGACAGTCTCCAGTCCCCACTGGGCCTCTTGCTTTTACACATCAGCCTGGAGGCGTGTTGCTTGGGGACCTCAGCTTCAAGGGGCACAGGGCGTTCCTATATAAGCGGAATCCGACGCCTATCACGACAGTAATGTGTCCAGTCATGATCCAGCTTCTTCAAAGGAACCTAAGTAGCTCTGGGGGCCGCGCAGAGGTAATGCGTGCTTAGCATGTGCAAGAGGCCAAGTTTATTCATAGCTCAAAAATACATAAATAACTGTAAAGCTGGGCGTGGCGGCATGTGCATGTGCGTACACACACACACACACACACACACACACACACACACACACACTCCCTACTACTCAGAAGGCTGAGGGAAGAAAAGTGATTTTGAGGTCAGCCTGGGCCACTAGAAGAAACAAAACAAAACCAAAAAACATAAACTCCTTTGCTTCAACCCAAGAGAGCTTGAGAAGAGGTGCTAGAAAACGGCTCAGCAGGTAATGGTGCCCGCTTCCCAAGCCTGAGAACAGGAGTTTGATCCTTGGAGACGTGGCAAAAGCTGGCCCTGGTAATATTCAGAGTCCYGGAACTCCAACAGCAAGACTTGAGGTAGAAACAGGAGAATCAACTAAAAGCTCAACAAGGTTGGAGTACATCACACCAAAAATAGATTCTGCTTTAAAACAAGGTGCTATAAGAGGACTACCACCCCCAAATTTGCCCATTGGCTGCTACACACATAAGGGCTACACACACACAAATGGATATGCACGCACACAATAAAGAACTAAACACGGGTGTTCAAACAAAGGTTTCTACACATGAACTGACAGTGGCTCCATTCACAATGGTCAAGAGTCAGAGACAGCCCATGTGTCCATCAAGGGATGAATGAATAGACAAAGTGAGATAGTGTCCACAGAAGAATATTACTAAGCCAGAAAAAGGAACGACATGGACGGTAAGTAAAAGAAGCCAGATACAAAGCATCATATAAAAAAAGAGGAGGGGGTGCTGGGAGGAGGGGGCTGATATTGTGATGTGAATCAAATACATAAATTAATTAAAAAGAGTAACAATATGTCACATACTGGAAACACATGATGCTTAAGTGTTAGAATTAGTTACAAAGAATGAA